>JBBPCW010000027.1:1765647-1775776 GCA_037974425.1 Phenacogrammus interruptus | reverse complement strand
GGATGTACACCTGTTACCTGCTTTTATACCTGACGCGCGGTCATTTCCGGTACCTCGTGACCGCACGTGACCCGGTGCGCGTGACAACACTATTACAAGTAATTATTCTAATTTCGTTTAAAATAACGCTTTAAAGAACAATATACTTATTTTGAAATTAGGAGTTGTCGGTTCTTAAAAACTAATGCAAAGCTGTTCAGTTCAATACTTATGTCATGTCTCGGCCAGTGGCCGGTAGGGGTCACTGGGTTGAGTTTTGTTTTGGGGACTTTTATTTTGAATTTTGTGGATGTTTGTGTCTTGTGTCCCGGGTTCAGGTGTCTTGTATTCAGTTTAAGTATTTGTGTTTGGTCACTGGTTTCTGTCTTTGTCATGTCATGTATTAAATTTCAGTTTATGTGGGCCTTGATTGTTGGTCCATCGTTACTTTATCGTTGCCTTTTGTCACTTTTGCATCGCGTTTGTGTTCAGTAATTCATGTTTTGGCCCTCGAGCCAGGTTTATGTTTTCTGTCCCTGTTTAATGATAAAGAAACCCCAGTCATGGATGCCTGCCTTGTTGCTATGTTCCTTAGGGGAAATCACGACGTCCGTGACAACTTAGATAGAACCTGAGAAACTGAACATTTTTGCAGTGGTCTCTGATTTTTTTCAGGAGCTGTAGTTACTTCATTGTGAGTTTCTACACTAAAATGAACCAAACAAGAGGTATTTAAGACTTTGCATTCATTTTAGACACATATTCCAAAGGTTTTCTGATGTAAAACTGCTGAGCTCACCTTTAAATTGCAAAAACAAACATTTTTTATCATTTAAACCCAGTAGGTTTGCCTGTCTTGTATTACCTCTCGTCCCATGCCTGAATCTACTTTATTTAATATATGGGGTTTGGATATTGAAGGGCCTTGCAGCTATTTGGAAGCTAACTATGTGAGAGTGGAGAAAAGAAAAGTGGTTTTAAAAAATGAGCTGCCACATTGCTATTTCAGGCCTGCATGGCTGCAATAACATGTGATTTGCAAGGGGGAACTCTACCGGATCAAATGTTCCCTGCATGCAGGGAGTGTCGGGGAGGATTGTCTGTGTAGTGTCACGAATGGCCTCAAACACCTCGGCCACCAGATAAGTCCATACAGGCTTCAGCCACAGCTTTGTCACCCAAACACCTTGCTGGTGCATGTCCTGCCTGACTGAAGATGAATGAGGCCACGGTCAGTTTACAGCAACCCACAAACAACTGGAGCCTTCGAATCGTACCTGCAGTATTTCTGTCATGGAAAAAACGCACACTGTTTTTGTTTTCTGTACAAACAGACATAATGGAGTTAGAGTGTAATTACTGTAGGGCTTGCGTCATCCCGTCCAAAAGCTGGAGTCACTTTCAGAGGGGAAAAACGAAACGACACAAAGGCCTCGTCCCACCGATCGCACTATCGACTTTGTTTAGCGCGCTGCGAAGGTGACTGCCATGCCAATGAGATTCTGGAAAACAGATTTTTTTTTATTGGCCTTTAAAGTTCATTAAAATCCGAGACATACACAGATGTTGACTTTCCTCCTTAAAAAGGGCATGTGCAGACGTGAAGTGTAAATAGAAGAAAATTAATTAAAAGTCGGGGCTGGTTGGCTCTGGGGTCTGCATACACCATTTCCAAACATGCCAAGTTCTGAATGGATCGAGCTCAGGCGATCAGTCATAATTCGCTGCCTTTTGACAGCTCATATACAGTTACAGGAGCTCGGCTCGAGGAACGGAGACAAATCGAGCAAAAAAAAAAAAAAGGGAAAAAAAGAGCGAAGGGTCTTTTCCGAGATGTTTTTGTTTTGGAAGGTGTGCCTCGCCCCACAGACTGAGCTGTATTTTCTGTAAACGGAGGGTTTCGGAATGGCTCGTATTTGGACTGGCACCTGAAAGGAAGGAAGCTTTAGCAGTGAAACAGTGGCTAGCCAGCCTGGTGCCTCGGACATTAGCGCACGCCTGTTTCAGCCCGTTTCACATAACGGATTGGGCACCGTGCAAAAAATATGGCCGGACTAATTACTGATGTCATCACGGGATATGTTCTCTGTAAACGTCTTTTTAGAGGCTTCGGGTAGAACCTACCTTCCTGTGGAGCCTGCCTGCCTTTTTCCTCCATGATGTTTACACACTTAGAGTCTTCAGGACTCAAGAAGGGTCCTTCAGAGAAGACCCACTGAAGGACTTTTCAACAGCCCTTCACTGAAGTCAGACAGCAATGAACAGCAATGAACAATTAAGCACACAAATGGACATTTCTCCCCCATATATTCCCAAATTTTGTGATCAATATTGTTTGTCAAATGAAAGGATAAATGGCTTCATATTGTAGAGTTTTAAAATGCATAGTTTTAACATCAGCGTAATCCTTATGGCTGGATGAAATATCAGATAAGGCCTGCCAGAGTGTCCAACGGCCTCTGAAACATACCACTGCAAATGCATTTAAAGCCCATTTAAATGCCTGGTCCTCTGAAAAGCTTTCTAATTGGCTGCTCAGCAGAGATTGCGGGCTGGGTGACTTTATGAAGGCCAGAAACAGTTTGTTTAAAGCAGCTGAATCCAAGCGTGCAAGGCAGCCTGGCGAAATTGCAGGCACTCTGTAAGGCGATATGGCCACAGAGCCCCGTCCACGGGGCTGGAGTTTACACAGAATAAATACAAATAATGAAAAACTAAATAGCAGAGCTGGTCCCTATGTCACCATGCATTTGTCTTGTACACCAGAGACCGGCTCTTGATAATGTTACCCGTCTATCTGTGCCCCGGCTCGCCTCTCGTCATCACGTAAGAACATGGCAGTATGTCTTTTGTAAATTGAGACGCAAAGTCATGTAAAATACATGGGAACATTCTTTTTTTACTTTGAGCGTTTTCTGTGGTTCAGTAGTGGAATGGAATAGAATAGAATATCTTTGTCATTGCAATACACAGGAATGCACAGTGCAATGAGATAAGATTTGAAGGTGCTATTCAAGTGGATACCAGTATTAAAGGAGACAAAGTGTCAAATGTAGAATGACCGGTGTATGAGGAGGTAGAATAAGTAAGTGACTAAGACCTAGCAGCATGGATGTGATAAATAAATAGATATATAACTAGAACTAACAGTACAGTATCAGAAACAGCAGCAGTCAGTATCAAGTGGATCGTCATGATAATGTAACCACACAGTAATTACTCTTTGGAATAATTTGGCATACGTCATTGTTCAGATAAATGATCTTTATTTTAGGATTGTCAAAATAATTTGTTAATGTTTGATTAATGAAGCAGAAAAAATTACACATTCAAACAATTAACTTTGATTTATCAAGTTCCGCGGAGCCCTTTGACCTAGCACCGTTCTAGCCACAGTGGCTCTGTAAGAAATGAAGGAGGCAGATGAGAACGCGGTCCAGTGAAGGAAAGATTTGCGGTTAAAAACCACCCAGGTGGAACTGTTGATAGGTGCATCATTTACTCTTGTTTCTGAATTGAGGAGAGGAATGAAAGGTGTCATGGCGGGAGCCTCCTTTGTTATGACATAATGTGCAATAATGATTGCACATTATGTCATGAAATAACAGACACTGAACTTCCATTCAGTTGATTATTCATTGGTTCTCTCTGCCAAAATGTACTTTAACTGATATAGCTTTCATTTATTTCACTGCAAAAATGAAATTAATGAGATTTTTTCAATCACTTGACAGCCTTTGTTATATAAAATATCATCAGTTAAAAATTAATTAGCCCTATAGATATATTGGACCTATAGATTGGACCTATAGATTGGACCTATAGATTGGACCTTTAGCTACATTTATTCCTACATACACACATATCAGGGCATTGTACAGAACACAAAGTGCCAACAGTAAAGTTTGATGTTTTTGCATTTATTCTGATATTATACTGCATTTTATAATTAAAAACTGCTCTAAACAGTTTTCATGTTGCACAGTGGGCTGTATATTGGTGCATCTCAAAGCAATTATTCGGGCACATTGTTGTAGCATACCTTGAGTTGTATTTTTTTGTGTATTTATTGCTTTCTGTAAAAGACAAGCAAATTTGATCAGTTGGGGCAGGAGTGATCAGGAGACCATGGGTCCCAGGACTGCTAGTGGCACCACTGGAGTACCCTTGAGTGAGATACAGTCCCCACACACTGCTCCCCGTGTGCTGTATTCCTGGCCTGGTGAATTGGTTGAATAGGTTAAATGGGTTAAATGGGTTAAATGCATAAAAAAGAATTTCACACTGTGTGCTTTGACATGTTCACATATGACAAATCATCACTTTATTACACTTTACTGAATGCAAGTGAGGGACATTCCAATGTTTTACAACAGGCTGAATCAAATTTCACTGAAACTGTCAATTGTATTGATTTGTCATAACAATGGCAACAGATCAAAAGGCTTTTTCAAACTGAATTAGGATTTATTGCAGCATCCAGCAAAAGTTTTATCCCTCCTCAGCGTCAGTTCTGGCTCCCCTCTCCTCTCTTTCTTGCCTGTAGTGCAGGATTAATCAGTGAGTATGTGCAGAGAGTAGTGTGTGTTTTAAGCCCAGCCCAGGCCTTGCCAGAGCATGTCAGTGTGAAATCCACGACCACCCCGCTGTACCCAGTCCTGACAGGCTGTTTGGACGGGGTGGGACACGCTGGAGCATCTTGGCAGGATTTGTCATGGCTTTTCAAGAACCATTGACTTGGATTATACCCGTCGTGTCTCCTGGCAGAAAGAAAGAAAACAATGTTTCTCCTCTCATTGTCGTTGCGCTGGTAGCGCCGCACTGGGATTGATTTCCGATGGCTTGTCGTCTCGTCACTCTTCCAAATGTGGCCACGGCGACGTCAAACATAACTCAGATGTAAACAGACCCAGAAACTTTAATTATCAGTGTCAAGGCAGAATATTGGCCAGCATCACTCAGAGTCATGCACGCTGTCCATCAAATGTTTGAGGATGCCTGTCTTTTTAAAATCAATATCAATATGTAGAAAAAAAACCTCCATATGAAAATACACTATGCTACATACAGAAATACTGGTATAAATACTATAGATAAATAACACAGCTGAGTGAAATCTGCTGACACAAAACGTTTGGAATACGTTATGGCACTTAGTAAATTGTTTACAATTAATCGCATGATTTTCTGTGATTAATCACATTGTTACACACAAAATTCATTAATGAATTCAAAAGTAGTGTATTGCTGTCACAGAGGCCGGGTCTAGCCGAGGCAGGAAAGCAAGGATCCATTGCTATGAGTCTTTATTAAACAAAACCAAATAGAAATGAAATCTGGCTCAATGGTCGCTACAGAACATGAACATGAAACAAGAAACACCGGGAAAGTGAGGTGATGGACAGACAAATGCTACACAAACAGAACCTAAATACAAATAGAAATCAATGAACAAACGCAAAACAGGTGGAACCGGAAACAAGCAGGGAAAACAGAACAGGATGTCAAAATAAAAGACCAAAAACCAACAGAAAAGTGACCCCTAATGGCCACTGACTGAGCCGTGACAATTACACACTTTTATTTTAGAAGTACTGCTATATGAACAAAAGTGCAATAACATTTGGTGTGCAAACACTTTAAATGAATACAGAGCTTTTAACAGCAGTGTTCCCTTTAACACAGTCACACAGCTGCAGTTCAACTCTTTCTGTAAATCTTAATTTCAACATTAATGTAATCAAATCAAGTATGAAACCAAAGCTATTTGCCACTGCATGGCATTCACATTTTATTTAGTTTGTTATTGAAAAGCAAATTCCCTCAGAGTCTAGAGCCCCGATTAGAACATTATAACAGGCTTTTCTGAGCAACAGCAAGTTCACATTTATAAATCTGTTTTCATTTTCTGAACAGGTTCCAGCAGAAATATTTTTCTTTTATCAGTGAGCAGCAGAAACAGTCTGTTGTAAGTGTCCCTGTTAGAGTGAGGTGAAGTGGTCTAGCACAAAAAAGGAACAAACAATTAAAATAAGTTATAAAAAATAAACTGTGTTAATGTGCAGCACTAAGTAAATAATGCATTCATGCAATAATAATGCATTGACTTGCTCAGTCCTACTTGTAATATTAAGTAATACAAAGTAATATTCACAAAAGTAGAGATATTGCACATGAAGACTATTGCACATAAGATAATGAAGTGATTCGGTAAAATGTTTGGATGTCTGTCAGCTTACAATAACTTAATATACCAACCCTAAAGAGACGCAGGTATTGTTACTGGCCACTGGTAGCTTATTCAAACAAGTAGAGGTCAAAACACTTCTGAGACTGGATAGGACACTAATGTGTGTGCAGACTCGTTTTGCAGAAAAGAAACGTCCTCTTGAGTGTAGTCTGAAAACTGTTAGGACAGGATATAGATTATTCCTTTGCATAATACATAATTAATAATGTTATTAATTGCATTAAGTAAATGGCCATATGCAAACTTTGGAACACCCTAGCCAGATTATTCATTTTGTTGATAGTTTAAGTGAAAATAAGTACTCATTCTCCACAGGGAGCGTGATTAAATGTAACTTTCTGCTGATTTTTGAGTGCAGTGTTTTCACATTTGTTTACACATTACAAAATAAGATAAATGCCTCGTAACTGTTCTTCAACGTGTTTACTTCGGCAAATAGACAATAATTGCTTAGTAAAATATTCATTCATTCATGATGTGTACTTTTTACTTATTTCTTTGACACACAAAATCAATGAAATATTTTAGGACAGATCAACGGCACTCCATATATGTTAAAAAAATGAGCCCCACCCCTTTCTTCCCTTGTATCTATATTTGATCAAATTTCATAACGAGTTTTGCAAATCAATCCCAAAGTATGAGCACCAGCTTTTTTATGCTAAACCCATTAAGGCAACATGAGGCTTAGCAACATGAGCGTTGATGTTTCTGCTGTTTTGTCTTCTCCACCAACCCAGTGATTTCTATCTAAAGAACGTGAGATCAAAAAAGAACATGAGGTGAATATTTGAATTTCATTTGTCTCACAAACTGCTTTTCTGAATACATGAACAGAAAGAAAACTGATGTGTTTCATTCTACCCAACACGCTTCTCAGGTTTGAGTGAATTAAAGGTGCCAAGATTTCAGAATTTATTGACGGTGAGGGGGCCAGTTTGATGGGACCAACAAAATAAAGTGTCCCGCAAAACAGATGCCAATTATTATTTCTGTCTTGGCAATTATTTTTCAGATTTCAGGATAAATTGCAAATAAATTGCAGGTTTTATTTTAAAATGCAGTCATCAAAATGTCAAAACTGAAAGAAAATGTGTACATCCAATTGTGTCTTTCCTTTTCCTTCACACAAATGGTGTTCTCTGGTGGAGGTAGCTCAGTGGGTAGGATACTTGCCTCCAGACCAAGAGGTCATGGGTTCGAATCCTGCCTTCAGCAAACCACCACTGGGTCCCTGAGCAAGACACTTAACCCCAAGTTGCTCCACGGAGACTGCCCCCTGTAGGTAGGGAATGGAAGTCACTTTGGATAAAAGCGTCTGCTAAATGCCGTAAATGTAAATCTCACCAGGTATTTTTGTTACAGTCAGCTTTTCTCCACATTCAGATCTCAGTATGTAGAGCACGTGCGTAAATGAATGCGTTAAAGTAATCCTGAAACAGTAGATGTGAAGAAAACCAATCCTGTGTGTACAACACCTAATTTTTCATCAAATGGTTTGATTAAGTTATCAGTACATGCTGCAGGCCGATGCCTGGCAATTAATGATAGAATACATTGGAATACCAAAAAAAAGTCTAATCTAATCATAATATATATCCCATGGCACACTCAAAGTGCAGGAGAATTACAAAATAGCAGCGCGACGGGAGTGTGGTTGAATGAGGAGGATTTGAAAAAGGGATTAGAGAGTTACATGATAGCAGTGATGACGGACAAGGTCAGCGCAGACATGCGGCTGCTCCAGGTTCCTGAACTCTCTCACTGCAGAAATGTCTGGATCTGCAGCAACCAGAGCCAATGACCTGCTTTTTACTGCTTTAAGGTGTATGTGGACATGTTTTTAAAAAAAACAAAAAAACAACTATGTATATATATGTATATATATATATATACCAATGCAAAAGTAGTTTTACACACACACACACACACACACACACACGCACACACATATATACATACACACACACACACACACACCTATATGTGTGTGTGTGTGTGTGTGTGTGTGTGTGTGTGTGTGTATATTTTGAAGTTATTATTTTGCATTATTTTATCAATAAGTGTTAATGTATTTTTATGATTACTAGTATTATCATTTTCTTACAGAGCTTTCCCGTCTATGAAAAGCGCTTTATACATAAACTTTACTTACTTTAATAGGCAGCTGCTCTAAGAGTAACAAAGTATGTTATTGTCATAATTAAGTCTCACCCTAATCCCAAGAACTAAAAAAATCAGGCTTTAAACTCTTGCCTTTGTCAATCGTGTAGGTTAGAAATCGCCATCACAGGTTGTCTGGACTGTCTGGTCCTGAAAATGCACAAAAAACAAACTCGCACACACACACACAAGTTGGTATTTCTGTATATTTCAGGACATTTTAATGTAATATTGTGTCTCTGTAATAATAAAGTTACTCCTCAACCTGACCCTGACCATAACCCCTTAACCTCAGTAACCCAAAGACCCTTTCTGCTCTTTCAGTTTGTTTAGTTTGTGGTGATGGCACCAAATGTTTTGTGAGCAGCAACAAAAGTCCCCACTTCTACAGTTTCATTTTATCATGAGGTCCTCACGAAGTGATTAATACACACAAACCCACAAACATGCACACGCTGCCAGCTAGTGCATACGTTTCATGTTTAATTTGCCACACTTCGGTGGGTAGCGCCGACACTGGCACACCACCAATGGTGTCATGTATACATATAACACACACACACATACACACACATACACACACACACACAAACACATTCACAGCTGTTCCGGGTACACACAGATACACAGGCTCAGACACTCCCAGATTGTAAAACCATGGTCAACAGCTGGACTAAGCAGAGGCAGATGTTTCAGAGCTGTCACTGATGACGCATGGTGGAGGAGATATACCTGGAGACCAGAAGCTGCATGTTTCTGGATCTGAAGTAGTGTAGTCCATTTTATTGTATCAGCCCCACTGACCATGAAGGTGCACTTTATAGTCCAGTCATTTCTAATGTTAACCCCCCTTTAACCCTGTCCTTAAGTGAACAGGACCACCAGGTAATACTTAAATAGTGGATCATTCTCAGCAAAGTAGTGACACTGACACTGTAGTGGTGTGTGTGTGTGTGTGTGTGTGTGTGTGTGTGGGAAGGGGGGGGGGGTTACTGCAGAGAGTACTGATGGCTGTTTATAGTTCACAGACCCAAAATATCCAGCCTAAAGAGTCCTGTGGACAGAAACTGTCAACACTCTCACACACACATGCACATTAGGTGGACCTAATATAAACAGTACTGTGCAAGTCTTAGGCACCTTCAAAAATAATATATGTGAGTAGTGATATTGTTGTACTGACACAATGACAATAAAGCATCTGTCTAGTGAGTGTTTTTCACACTAATATTACTAATCACATTAAATCAAACTAAAAAGAATAAACAAATAGCATTCTACAGTAAACAGTGATGTTATGTTCAGTATATCAATGAGTTCTTCTGGAAGTCCAGTATTACTGCAGTTTTATTAAAAACCTGGTTTTACTCGATCAGTCCTTCATTAAATGAGATCAGGAGCTGCTGTTGAGTTTCACAATCCAAACCACGGCTGGAGGAACCGAGGAGGAATCTGGAACTGAACCTGTGTTCTCCTCCTGAGCTCACACAATATCAACTACTTTTACACACAGGACTACTGAACTGCTGATACTTTTACTGCTTTCTTGTTTGTTTGAGATTATTCTAATGTTAATTTCACTGGGTGAAAGACACTTTATCACACACTGAGATTTGTAGAGGTGGTTAAGACTTTGTACAGTATTGTGGATGTTTGACCTCACGCTGTGTGTGTGTGTGTGTGTGTGTGTGTGTGTGTGTGTGTGTGTGTGTGTGTGTGTGTGTGTGTGTGTGTGTG
>JBBPCW010000027.1:1678960-1690133 GCA_037974425.1 Phenacogrammus interruptus | reverse complement strand
CTTAAACAAAATGGCAATAATGACCTTTGACGAACTTCTAGTAGTGTTTTACCATCCAACTGGTCTCAGTGTGAGAGAAGAGTGTCGATTAGTTTTTATACTTTTCCTCATTAAATAAGATGTGATTCAGGTGATCACTAATCAGTAGAATGTTTGTGTAGGAATTGAACAGACACTGGCATGGAATGGTTGGCACCCATAGAGATGCTGATTTCAAAATAAATTGCAGTGGTCTCTTATTCATTTCCCGGAGCTGTACATACATAAATAATAAGATGAATGATAAACTAAATCTAATATGATTTGAAGAGCTTTGTTCTATATATGAACATTTCTAACAGTGGTGTAATCAAAGCATGAGATAATTTGTCTGAACCCTCAATCAACCAATCAGTATTGATTGTACAGGTATGGCGAGGAATTGTGTTGCCAGATATAATGACAGAACTGTGAGGTCAGAGTTAAACGCTGTTTGCAAGTGATTTATTTCAGAAACTGAGACTGTTTATATTCTTTCTGTAGTGGTTTGCCATCATACTGGGTTCTATAAACAATTGCACTGTAAGTGTGTGAGGTGAGCTCAGCTTTGGGAGAGGCAAGGTGAACAAACCTGAGGTGGAAAAAGTCACGCCACTCACATCACTGGCACCACCGGCGGTAGCAGCAGTAGCAGAACATTCAGGCCAACACCTCTAGGGCCCCTGCCTGCAGCCACCGCTCCCCCGTGCGACAAGGACACACAGTGCACAAAGGCACACTTCATGCGGCGTTCACTCAGCCCCAGAGACCATTTCTGGTTTTGTGTGTCTGGAAATTAGCGCGTGAGGTGGCAACAAGACGCCACCTCCATCCCCCACACACACCCCTTACACCACCCTGATCCCACCCCTACACCACCCCAAGCTCCTCTGCTCTCCCACTCCCCCGCCTCATCCAGCCAGGGCCTTGATATTTACACCCTTGGCATTTACAGGAGTTTCCTCGACTGTCTCTCCATTTCTCACCACAGCTCTCCCTGTCTTTTTTTTTTTTTAACAGTGAACACATTTCCTCTCTTTACCTTAGTAACATCATCCAAACAGAAGACTCCCCTGTACATTGTTGACATATGTATTAAAAGTGAACTGACCTATTCAAAAACCAGGACAAAAAGATGGCCTAAATCAACAGGCCTGATCTTCGAATTTCTCTACCTGCGTTATTATACAGCACTTGTGAATCCTGTATATCACAGGTCTGCCACCGAGGTCGGTGGAAAGTCCCCCTCCCTTCTTTTTTCATAGCTCACTGTCTGGCTGAGGCCAAAGCTGAGATTCTGGCTTGGCAAGAGCAGCGCATTGTCCTGTCATGCTGGCAACCCAAGGCATCAGGGATCAGGTTGCGTCGCCCTCAGTGTTGTTTTCTCAATGAGCAGACTTCTCCGTGTTCTTGCAGCCGCCTCCTTCTTGTAACAGAGCCTTCAAAACCTCAGTCTTGTTCTACCAGGCCCTTGTCCCTTCAATTCGCCAGGGCCACTCTGAAGCCTGATCCTGAGCCAGCAACAGTTATAAAGGGTTAATTAGAGCAAAGCAAACGGAGGATCATGTTCTTCTTTTCCCTGAAAAGGTAACCTTATTAATCTGGAGGAAAAGGACAGCGCCAGACAGCAGCAGCGGGTTCACTGTAATTAACTTCCACAACACCTCTCCGGCTAGCGCCGCCATGGAGGAAGCTCTCAGTGACAGGAGACACATTCTGCCTTGTGAGTTTGTGTGTGTTGGACCTCATCGACTCTTCGCCATTATTTTAGCATGACCAGGCCACCAGAGTTGCAGTTAATTATATAAACACCAAAATCATATGACGTACGTGACATAGACGCCTCTTTTAAACACCCAATCAAAAGGTTTGGCTAATATGTTTTGGCAGGGCCTCACTCCATGGAGTATCAACAGCGGATACAGTTTTTTTCTCTTCTCATTTCCATAGCAGTCAAATACCGATCCACTGGAGAGTCTAAAGGAGTTCAAATATGCACCACATTGTGTGTTTGGTGATGAACCAAAATGATGCAGGTAAAGGAGTTTCCTCAGACGAAATATAAGAACCAAAAAAGATCCACATTCTTTTTCATTTTCCTCTCTGTCACAGTATTAGCAGAGCAGGGTCTAGGCAGATCACTGAACCCCTCTGATTCTGTCCAGCTTTTGATGTAGCAAAGGGCAGCACTGGATACTGAACTTGTTTTCCACGTTTTCATCAGTCTTGCTGATATATTCCACTCTGAAAACGATAAAGGCCCTCTGGCCGGACGTTCATGGTCTCAGGAAGCCTGAGGCAGACACCATGGTGCTGAAAACTACTCTGAGGTTTACCAGGGATCTTCCTCTGAAGCAATGGTGGTTATCTCTTAGAGTCCACAGCACAACAGCAGTAAGGTACTCCTGATTGTTCACCCATCTAACTCCTGACTGGCATCTATACAGAGCAACAGTATTAGCCAGATAAAGAAAAGAAAAACAGACTGTTGCTGTTTCTTCTTCCTCTAAGGAGCCCAAAAGGTGTGTGGGCAGCTCATTGACTGGACAAACTGGCGCTATACGTTCTCTATCTGTTATCCTATGTGCCTCTCATCTCTTTGGATTGAATGGGAGGGCATCACAAACTGAATGGATGTAGTTCTCTTCTACTTCGTTATCTATGTAGACACACGATGGTAGGCAACCTTATGAATGAACACAGAGACTGATTTTATGTTTGAAGTTACAAGGTACCGGAACTCTCATTGGAAGGATAACAGCGTTTGTCTGTCATTTTGTTCTTGCTGTGCAGAAAACTGGTGATCATCAGATAGCTGTTAAGCTATTAACAGTCTTTGGCCTCAGATTGTTACCCAGTGAGTTTCAAAGTTTCCAAATGAGAGGTAGCTTCATGATATGCAATTTTTCAATATTACATTTGGTGGAATAGCATAGCATTAAGATAAATGGAGGTCCTGGAAAAGCACACATGGTTTTTGCCATTTTCATTCCCCATTAGTTTGTTTTAGCCAGAATGTAATGATCCTGCTGATAGTGAATGTGATGCTACCTGAACCATGTTGCCTCAGGCTTTTTGGCATTTCCTAGCACAGGAAAAGGCCATTTTGGATTAAGTGCTGTCCAGAGGGTAAATTTCCATCTGCACAGATATCAACAGTCACTTACATTTTCCAACAATGTTGTTAAAGAACATTTTAAGGTGAAGCGAGAATTTGTGGTGCTGAGAGTATACTGTATATGTTATATTCCCAAGGAGCATTGTTTAAATTTTATCTAGAATTATTAACCTGACATGTTTAGACAGCTGATGAAAGAGAGAAACAAAGAATAGAGAGGCCAGCGCAACTGGAACACTACGGAAGCAGACCACAGAATTCGGGAGACGTCTCTGTAGTGTTGGTCCGTTTGCCAAGATCAACGTAGCATACATAGCACCACAAATATTAATCATATCATCCCAAAATAACTACCTGCTCCACATTATACAGTCTCCCCCCACAAAGTTGCAGTTCAGAGTTCACAGTCATTCATATTTTTCATGGCAAAATATAAATTAAATGTATTTTATTGCTAAATTATTGATACATGATTTACTCATTTTGTTACATAAATAACATAACTTCAGCTAAATGTCCATATAAAATATAACTGTACACATGTTTTTGTATTGTCAAGAGAGCACAAAGCACCTGAATACTGGCTGCTGCCCAGTGGCTCATCTCTGGCAGAACCGTTTCTGAGTGGAGCGTCTCGAGTGTTCTCATGTTTTTTGTTTTGCTCTTCTTAAAGCCCTGTATTTTTATTACTGTAAATTAAATAAATGTATTACTGTATTGAACCTGCTTATACCAAAGAAAACATGTGTGCATGAATTACACTACAGTATATACATCGATATTTACATTCTAGCACTGTGGAAGACAGCAGTTCAGTGTACACTGTACAGTACAGATACAGGATTGCCTTTACATTTTCTTTAAGGGTAATGTATTAAGCTGAGTTTAAAATGAAATGGGAGTCTATTTGGGGGCATATTTGGGGTTTAGTGTATATAATATCGGCATTATGTGTGGGGGGTTTCACAATTCATCAAGCTTTGCAAAGTGATTTATCAAGAAACTTTGGGGGTGCAGCTGTAGGTCAGCAAGACTTCTTCTGGGAGGATCTGGCTAGTGGGAAGTCCCAAGTTCCATTAAGGTAGCAACATTTTATTTCAGCTGAGAAGCCCATCTACCCAAGCTTAGCTGGGACATTTCATAACAGACATAAACACGGAGATATAAAAAGGCTGCTCACAGTCAGGGTTCACATTCAGAGTGGAGAATCAGGCTGCAGAAACCACAGCCCAGCAATATAACACACAGCAAGGGTCAGTTGGAGTGAAATTGCCCCTAAAAAGCACCCTGGGTTTGACTCCTTTTCACTCATAGCTGAGGAAAAACCTGCAATCCCTAGTAATCAGCCACGCCGTGTGGTTAACCTCGTTTTATAGAAACCCGTGATGACAGGCCTCAGCTACTCTGACAAGGTCCTGGTACAGCAAGCACGCTCTTGAGAATGTTATTTAACAGAATGCAAGTATGAGGCAGTGGAAGGCTACAATGCTTTTAAGTAGAGAAAGCTCATGATAATACTGGTGCAGTTATATGCTACTAATGATACAGTAAGAGAGTATGTATGGGGATCACTTACTCAAGATAGAAAAATACCAAGTATTTCTCCAGAATGACATTGATTGGTAGGAACTCAAGACTCCAACAGCCTTAAAGTTAGTATTCAGGAGCGGTTGAAGAGGTAACAAAGCATAGGAATGTCTGACCATTCTGCAAAATCTGTCAGAAATTCTTCTCAAAAGTTACAAAATCTGCAGCACAACAATATAGATAAACTGACACATCCTGCATTGGAGCTATGAGACACAGTCTCTCAGCAGCCATGAGGATGAACTGGTCCAGGACCTCTCCCTGGTGACTTGCCTCCCAGGCACAGAGCAGGGGTCAGTTCTATAAACAGGACCCCTGATCCTCTATACAAACATTCATGAAGAACCGAGGAAGCACCAAGCCGTTATGGTCCTTCCTACGCTTAATTCTTTTCGCATTTTTCTCCACCCTCTCCTCTTTGAAAGCACCCATGTTGGGATTCGCTCGGCCAAGTGATTCGAATAACACCAGCATAATTTCATCAGGCAATCAATCCCCTCTCCGGGGGTTTGGGGCGAAGAGCTTGATGCTGCAAAACACATCTGGACACCAATCAGCTAGGGACAGAGTGAGTCTGGACCCAGATGTGGGTGGAAGTGAGGAAACTGGGCCTCTAAGAAACCGATACAACAACCCACTCAGGAAAGGGGACTGAGTCTCACACACCAGATAACCCAACCCATCGGTCCCGCTTGTTTTATTAAGGTCCATGTTTAATTCATAGAGTCTTGCTATAGCAGAACATGCGTGTCAAACCGAGCCCATCATCATCACTCCATTCAAGAGATCCGCTTCCGTGGCACCGAGCACCTCAGATGAGGCCACCGGTCAATAAGATGGTGGAAATTCACACTGACACTAATGAGCCGGGAGGAAAATGGGGTTGGATTGTGTGGAAGTCTCTCACCACATGTAATTCCATAGTTAAAGAAAAGCAGGAATTCTTAGAACCAAGGATAACAGCTCCATTCAACACTGACAGGCTAGGTCCAGGCCCATTGAGATAATGCTTCAGACTGCTTGTGATGTCTAATTCTCCCCGTCCTCTGATACCTTCGTTTTGCCATTTGTTTAGCTTCCATTCAAAATTGCAGAATAGTGCGAGCTTGACCACGGCTCCCTCTGTCACATCTGGTTGCTCCCCTCCCACTCTGGTCTGTCCTCTCACTTCCTCTCAGGCCCAGTGCTCATACTGATGGCATGTGCACTAGTTTTGGTAAACAAGTCTTTTCCCTGCATTACCTCAAAATCCCAACACTTATTTGATGCTTGTTGCAACGTGCCAAAGTTACTTCCTGGCCAAGAGAGCTGCAGGATTTCAACGTGGTGCTCTTGGGACACGCCACCCCGGCAGGGTGTCACCTCTGACCTCCTGAGGCTAGCAGGAAGCGAAGGAAGTTTGGGAAAGATTTGGGGCCTCAGGGGCCCGACTCCCAGACAGGGGAATTGCCATGCAGGGCCTGCGTGTGGTTTTGATATCCGTCATGTTGCTCTACAGGAAGCAGAGGTGCACAGCAGGAGGAATCATCTGTTGATCATCTGTGATACTGAATTGCTCCATCCCTTATCCTGTCCTGCAGGAGATGCCCTCGAAACTTTGCTGCAGCTTTTCTCAAGTGTCAGGACAGCAGAAAGAATGTTATTCATTAACCAAGACCCAGATAATGTGAGTCACAAGCAGGTAGACATTATTAGCCTGCAATCTGAGCCATGTTCATGATGGGAACTCAAAGTCACTGAAGAAGAACCCTGGAATCCTCTGAACATTTCTGCTGTCAGTGGTGTTCTAGCATTGCGTTTAATTGGAAGAATTACCTGCTGTTTTGCTCCAAGCCCACATTGTTTACAGAGGTCAGAGTGAACCTCATCTCTTAGTGTCTCCACAATATCAAGAAGACAAACAGAAGGCTTGCATTAGTTTGGTACCAAAGGAAGAAGACTTCAGCAGGAGGGTCCTGTGTCGATTAAAATCAATAAAATTGTAACTTGTATTACTCTTGAATGGTTTCGGACAGCACCGATGTATCTAGCATCTGAGACAAATGGGGCAGCTGGTGGCCTAGGGATTAGGGTGGTTGTTCAGCAATCAGAAAGCCATGGGTTCGAATCCCATGACTGCAAGGGGCACCACTGAGGTACCCTTGAGTAAGGTACCATCCCCACAGCTCCCCGGGCGCTGTGTTCCTGGCCGTCCACTGCTTCATTTGGTGAATGTGTTTGAATGCAAAGGGAGAATTTTGTGCTGTTCACACTGTGTGCTGTGGCGTGTTCACATGTGACAAATGGAAACTTTACACTTTAAAAGCCAATCGACTGTTAATCACCAGTCCAAGCTCACAGAATTGTTTCAGTGTGGTCAGGTGGACCACTGGTTGGTAGAAAGGAGCGACAGGCTGCAGACTGGAAGGCGCTCCTGGGTCTTAAAAAGGGCAGTCTGGTCGGGCGCTTCCACCTGAAACCTTGCAAACACGGAGAATTCATCCACGTTCTGCAGCAGACCCCCTACGGCGCCTGTCCATGTCTCAGCTGTGCGGGCCTCCACAAGTCTTGTAAAAACAGACTTTTTTCAGGTCCTTCAGCCCCTGAGAGAGCTGCTGTGGTAAGACTGACTCTGACATTGACAAACGACCCTGTCCACAGAATATGAATTTTATGTTGGCAGAATTACAATCCAAGATAACTTTATTCGTGTAAACTAGGCAATGATAAATAGTAAATTCAGATTACACACCTAATGAAAAACACACAAACGGAAAACTAAAAACAGTTTCTTAGTGTTTTTTAACAATAGACTGACAGAAAAAAATCAATCTTCTTAAATCACTACACAACTGAAGCGCTAATGTTATTAAATCCAGACTCTAGATAGCCCAATATCATTTATATCATTCCTACTGCCACAAATCATCGCGAGCAAAAATTCTGGTTTTGAAATATATTTTAATTAAGGAAACTTTCCAAAAATAGATGTTCTATGATCAAAGCAATTTGGTGCCGCATTGACACACAACTCTATTACATACAGTGATTTCTAAACTAAAGACAAAGTATTTAGACTGAATCTGGGGAATAGCACTAAGCAGTTCCTAAAAATCAGCAAACAAGGTGACGTCTTCAAGATTGAGTCGTCTGAGAAGTCTTCACTCTGGCCCTGAGGAGCCAATGCACTTTTTTTGTTTCTGACTTTTCAGCTTAAGTCTTAAAGATGTTCTATATCATCTACACCATCCCACTCAAGGTCCCTCCCTCCTCTGCCCTCACCCTATGATTCCTTGCCAAAGCAAACATTGGCCAACAGGCGACTAACTCACCAGTTCTCATGGCAACTGCACGACGGGGGCACAGCGCTGGCCTTGAAGATTTAGATCAGCGCTGCCGAACAAAGGGCCCGATTCAGAGCAAGCCCGAGAGTTTTGGACGCAGGCAGGACTTTCTGCTGGACATCATGTCCCTAGCAAAAACTCAGGCTCAGAACTGCATGCTGCAGGACTTATCACGTCCAATCAGGGCAGTGATATTAACATGTCCTGTCACTCGGGGGAAGCCTGCAGAACAAAGACGCTGTTTGTGAGGGCTGGACGGGTCATTAATAGGGGTATAATGGGAAAGGATATAGGTTTAGTAGGTGTAATTACCTTGCTGTACTGCTGAGAGGGTCCTGGCGCCCCTTAACCAAAAATATACGTGCACACCGCACAAAAATCACTTTATATTCAGAAGCAAGTCAGCTGGGAGTCTTAATAATAACACGGCACTTCCATAGAGTACATTTGTCTTTCATTTGTTGTTTTAATATCTGACCTATAGCAAAGCTTTTGGCTTGTGTAGAAATTCTGTAAATATTGCATACAATGAAATAGTTTTCATTTAATATAAAAAACAGATTTTAGAAAGTGTTTTTAAGTCAGATTTAGAATTCTGCAGCCCAATATGCAGCCATGTTCTTGTCCGGTCAGGCCTCTTTGTAAGCTGAAAAATAAGATCAGTTCTCCACAGAACCTTGGCTTGATAGCCTTTCCCTCCGATTAGGACTCGAGGCTGTGAGCACTAACTGGAAAAGGGCTGGAAAAGTGGGAACTACCTGATCTATAACTCAGCCCATTTGTGCCAAATAAAACCTGAATAAATCAAACCAATATTTCAGCCTGGCCCCAGCTGCAAATAAATCACCAGATCTCCAAAACGAAAACAGAGCCAAGGAGCCATGCCCTGGGACCGGAGGCTGTGAGCTACATCTGATTAAAAAGGATTAAACTGCAGGTTTTCATTTTCAGCCACATTGTTCTGAGGTAAGAGCAACACACAACTTCTTGGCTCAGTGTTCAAAGGACTTTGCACACATTCAGAATATCCTTGCTGTGTATTCACATATAAACAAACGTAAGAGTTTGCACTTTCCAAACTCACACAGGTATAAGATACAAAAAATATGGCTCTGCTGACAATATTTCTCCTTATTTCCAAATAAAAATATTGTTCTTTAAAGCATCGTTTTAAAGGAAAAATCAAAAGCTTTTACAGAACTTGAATAATTCAAAGAAAACAAATCTCATGTTCACTAAAACAAAATGGCAATCATTACCTTTGACAAACTTCTAGTAGTGTTTAACTGGTCACACAGCGAGAGGAGAGTGTTAATTACAGCAGTGTTTTTATACTTTTTCTCATTAAATAAGATGTGATTCAGGTGATCATTAATCTGTACCTCATAAAGCAGAATGATTGCAGCGGTCTCTTATTTTTTTTCCGGAGTTATATCTGATGAAACAATGTGTCCATGTCCAAGTGCGATCACAAGTATGTGATTAAATTCAGTGACTGTCGATAAAATTCTGGAACTTTAGTATGGAATTCTTGATGGACATGGAAAATCTCACTCCTCTCACTCCTGGAAAGGGTTAATCACAGTTGGGATGGCTGTGCCGAACAAATGCATCATTTTAAACATATAACACATTTTTAGCAAGAGCAAACCAAGCTAGAGCTAGCGGCAGCACAGGGTTGTGATTTGAGCTTAGTTGTAAACTAACAGTAAAAATACTGAAAAACGTATAACACTGATAAAATAAAATGCCTTAATTGTGTACATATTTGAATCAGCATTCCTTTTTTCCAGCTCCAGCTAAGCCAAGTGCTTTTTGGGCAGCTCAGGTCTTCCTGTCAGGGGGGTCCAGGGCCCTGGCAGGATTCGGACTGTGCGGGAGGGTGCCGTGCATGCCAGTGGGCACATTCATGGCTATGCATATTCATGGGAAGGGCGCGGGCCCACACTAAGATTATGTTGACTCAGTCACTCTATTAATAAACTTCTTCGTTGAGGTCAGCATGAACACACACATAGACGTACATGCTCCCATGAGAGCTCTGGACCCACCTCGGTGGAACGCTGAACAAACTTATAAATGAGAAAAATCATTAGCATAAGAAATCACAAATTTTCCAGACGCAAGTTGAAGGGATTTTTTTTGACATACAGTAAGTTGGGAAAACTGTTTAGTGTTTAAAATTGTTTCGAATATTTTAGAACATCTGTGTTGTGTATAATAAATAAAATTACTGCAATGATATTGTCGTAATTTGCTTATTTTTAAATCTCTCCTAGGGTCAGCTGAAAATGTAATACTTGTTTTGTCCAATCAATGCTTTATTAAGTAAAATCAGGTCTGGAGGCGGATTGTGCAACCTGTCCAAGGTGTTCAACAAAACATCAAAATAAGAGAAATGATTCAGAATTTGAATAAAAAAACAAAAACAAAATGGCAACAATTACCTTTGACAAACTTCTAGTAGTGTTTTATAGTGGTTTTATACTTTTCCTCATTAAAAGAGGTTTGATTCAGGTGATCACTAATCAATACCTCATAAAGCAGAATGAGGTGCTTGTGTACATTTATGGTATTTAGCAGATGTTTTTAATCTAAACTTCCATTCCTCTAACTACAGGGGACAGTCTCCCTGGAGCAACCTGGTTCCTTGCTCAGGAACCCAGTGGTGGTATACTGAAGGTAGGATTCAATCCCATGACTTCTTGGTCCAGAGGCAAGTATCCTATCCATTAGGCCACCACCACCCCTTGTATATGAATTTAACTGACATTGGAAGGGTTTCATACTCATATTGCAGCAGTCTCTTATTTTTTCCAGAGCTGTATCTAAAGATTTGAACTATGTATCTACCTGTGTAATGGTTTACACATTTAATCATTCACAACACATTCATGTTGATTGAGAGGTCACAAAATGACAGTGGAAACACATGGTCAGAGTAAGAGTCTGCTGAATGTCCTGCTCAAGCATTTCAGTGAAACGTGGCTCTTATTAACACTTAAAGCCGCAGAGATTTGAGGAAATTTTCAGTCTTTAATGTGAAATCTTTAAACATGGCTAGAGTTGGTCAGTGGCCTCGGTTTGTGATATAATAATTGCACTCATTTTGGTAATAGCGGAGAAT
>JBBPCW010000027.1:1652823-1673659 GCA_037974425.1 Phenacogrammus interruptus | reverse complement strand
GTGTAATTATATTTAAATACATATTTTATAATATGCTGATGAATCAATGTATTGACAGTAATATATTTCACATATATATGAGGAATATATGGTATGGGAATATATTGTTTAAAATATATTTATAAATACATTTTTTTATTCGACAACATACATTCCAATATACTGCAATATATTTCATTTCCGTATGGGTCATCATCCATGTTCAGGAAATGTCCGAAACAAAACCATGATCTGTTCGCCAAGCTACACTGCTTTCTAATGTTGCTCTTAATAAACCAATAAAAAGTGGATCTACCCACTATATACTGAAAGAAAACAATGATTACAGAATAATGTACATCATGAATATAAAAACAATAAAACAAGGACACAAAATGTGTTTTTCCATAATAAGAGCATAGAGAAAGAAAAGTAGAACAAAACTAAGGAATTGACAAATGCACTTGAAAACCCATCTAAAGTCACTATTGACTAAAGAGACCTTAGGTAACCTAAACATGAAACTGAACCCAACTCAAGCTCAACAAATATTTGAGAAACCTAATGGTGCTGTTGAGTTTGTTCAGATATTTCAAGCTCTAGTAGGTGGTTCATTATTTTAAGTTTTATAGGTTTTAGCTAATCCACCTTTTCCGATATAGAATTCATTTCCAAAATGAATGCCTCTCATAAAATGACCAGTCTGGGCCAATGGAGACAGAAAAGCATGACTGACTAAACTTTGCAGGGATGATTTTGCCATATAATACCCACAGTAACCTTAATGCTAAAAGATGGCTCAAATCTCTCGCTTCCAACTGGGTGACTGATCGTTTGAGAGAGAGCCTCTGACAGGGGCATAAAACACCTTCTGTGGTAAAACTGGCACTGAGAGAGCAGTTCTGGGGTCAGCAGCAAGTATTTCTGCGCCCTCCGTGCCAGCGACCTCCCATTGTGTTATCTCTGAAAGTTGTAATGTAGTCGGCTTGAAACGCGAGGAATAACATCCCGTCGCCTCAGTGTCCTGCTGCAGCGGAGGCTTGGCCGTCCGCGGAGGAAATTAAAAAGAAATACATCGCCTTGGTCTAGATCCTGAGTTTCGCACACTCGTAAAGAAGCCCGCTTTGACTCACTTTTTATGGTGAGTGTTCCATTTATAGACATTTTCTCAAACTGCAGGATAAATCAGCGCCTCAGCATTCAAGATGTGCCTAGCAACAACAACCAAACACGGTCCTATTCCACGAGCCAATAATGTTGATCCAACTGAGCGTTCAAGACGGGTAGGGTTCCCTGAGACCACTGGATATCTGCTGAGTCAGGCCTGAGACTCACAACTCCCTTTCCATCCACATGTGGCCAGGGAAAGTATGTAACAGCACTGACCAGCTCCAAGGTGAAAAATTACACCACCAAGATCACACCAACCACTTTCTATGAAGCGTCTGTCTGGAATATTAATGAAGCAGGACGTTCAGGCAAACAGGGCACCAAACAACTGTGTTTTTGGAGCAAAGCGGGTGAAGCCTTAATTAATCACACAGTTTGCGTATGAAAACTCTTGGGTTAAACTGGCTTGAAATCTTCAACATGTGAGCCACAAACAGTTAATCAGTAGAGGGCTGAAAAAATTTGCTTCTCACCAGTGCATTTCTTGCTCTGGCCTGACCAGGAGGAACTGAAAGGGTCTTTTCATCCCTGTAAGAATGAATCAAACGCAGGGGAAAATGCTAAGAAAGCTGCTGACACAAAATCAGCTAGAAAAATATTTAGACGTCCATGTACACCCCAAACACATCATCCACTATAAATACAGGATTCTACACATATGTGAAAGTGTGTGTGGGGGGTGGTCAGATCAGCCACCGCCCCACACACTCTGTAAACGGCCTGTCTTCCAAGAGTGCTGGAGCAGACATCCTTCACCAGGAATTTGCCAGGAGATCAGCGACGCCCACACCCTGATGGACGTTTGTTCCCTGTCCGTAGGACACCCGAAGAACAGAAATCAGTCTGCAGTCTGCGTGTAATGGATACAGTTATCAGTTACACGCCATGGTTCTCAAGTGGGGTCCGGACTAAAAAATAAAGATAGCACATCTGTTCCACATGTTTTATAATAACATAAAGTAGCATGAATCAATAACCTCTATTATTTAACTCATCATTTGCTTATTCTTTGCTTACTCTGGGCAATACGCGTTTATAAGCTTTACAGTGTCTAGAAACTTTTTACAATCTTTACAATGTGCCTTTGTACAGATCCACAGATTATTTCATTGGAGGGTTGGGGAGTTTGATGAAAAGGCATGTGAGGAGATCTTGAGTGTTATTCATTATTAATAATTGCATGGGTGGGGGAGGTGATATTGTTGATATTGTGGCCAGTGGTTCTCAACAAATAAATACACATGCATGGAAAACCCTGATTTGGTCAGTACTGACAGTAAGTTAAAGTACTGATAACATTTAGGATATTTATATCTACTGAACCTTTATGTTCAACATAAAAGCATATAGTGACAAAAATCACAATCAAAAACATTTAATCATCTAACTCTATCTGCTTAGATACCAACACAGACAACATTCAAGAGAGTTTATTGTCAGCCCAGCACAAGTGTACCAAGGGTTGAAATAGTGTTCTCTGAAGCAAATAGTTTAGTGTACATAGACCAGGGCACCAACAGTAAGACAAACTGCAGAGAAAAAACTGCTGCAACATAAATTGCAGCATCAAAGAACAAAAACAGGCATGTAGTGCAAATACTGTATTTCTGAGGTAGAGCAGTTTTAGAATTATTTTAGCAGCAAGTATTTAAGACATTTTTTATTGAAGACTTTCAGTGTTGATAGTTGAGGAAAGCTAAACGTGTCATGTGCATTCTGTAGCAGTTTCAGTTCGAGGTCAGACCCTGTCCAGACCCCTGATGTTAAGGAGCTTGTGGAAAAAAGCTGTTGTGACGTCTGGTAGTGGTGGATCTGATCCTTCTGAACCTTTTTTCAGACATGTGAGGGGTGGGTGGGATCTGTGATAGTGCCGGTTGCGTGGTGGATGCTGTGATTCTTATACAGTTTGGTGATTGATTGGAGAGGCACAGAGATGACCTTCTCAGCTGTCCTCACGAGCCACTGAAGGGACTTACGGTCAGCGCATTAAGTTCATTACGTTTCGGTGAAGAAAGTTTGGAGGGAGCTTTACATGTTGCATGTTTAACATCACAGCATGATCAAACTGATGACTGACCTGTACTAGCCTTTTATTAGCCACATTAGCATAGTAAAGTGACCATTCTGTCATTCGTGAAAACACCAAAGCATCCAATGTGAAATACTTTCTCTGCATTTAACCCATTTACCAAGTGAAGCAGGAACCCAGGAAGCCAGGAACACAGTGCCCAGGGAGCAGTGTGTGGGGACGGTATCTTGTTCAGGGGAACCTCAGTGGTGCCACTAGCAGTCCTGGGATTCGAACCCACAATTTTCTGATTGCAGGGACAACTCCCTAATCACTAGGCCACCAGCCGCCCCAGATAAAATGTATTTATTCTGCTATAATCAACACAACTGAGACTTTCATCCTTTCCCCTCAGTTAGGTAAATAGAGCGAGAAATGGCAGAAAAATGGTGTGAATCAAGACCGTCATTAAAACAAACTGAGGTTCAAGCATAATAGTTTTTTTGCACTCAAAATAGAACAAGACCCTGAACAAGATGAAACCACTGCTGGACCTTCTGCATGTGGTCCAGCTCAGAGTGGCTCATTTCCTGCTAGACTGTATAAAACGCAAGGCTATGCCTCACTGTAATTCTAACCCACAAGCACTTGCTAAGTGACTGACATTAAAAAACAAAATTCCCAATGCCTCAGCCATTACCTAAACGTTCAGCTTCTGCCTCTGAAGAAGAGGGAATTATGGAACTTCGTATTCATTCAAGAAAATATATGACATGTCTGAAAGTAAATAGTATAAAGCTTTATGAAACACTAAGTGGAGGAAAAAAAACACTGTTGTAAAATTGAAAACAGTACTTCAGTCCGGGAAGTTATTAAAACATTTTTCCTCTGAAATTGTAGGCATCGCATGCTCAAGCATATTTCTGTCCAGCTGAGAACAGAGACTTATAAAGCCAGGGTTTAGATGCTTCTGGCATAAATGTATCCATTTGTTGGAGAATGAGCAAGAATTGTGCGCCTTTGCGGTTCTAACTCATAAATTCCTGATGTTCTGCTCTGTAGTTTTGTATGCTTTTTATATTTATTATTCTAATAATTTAAAAATCAAAGTTCAGTATCACCCATACTGTCATGATTCATTTCAGTCAAATTCTACCTTGTGGAAATTTATAAATATCATTTTATATCAGTATGACACTGAACTTTATAACTATGAAGTCTGCAGGCACTTCCAGAAGGATAAATACCAAACAGCCTTTATAAAGGACTTCTAGGTCATTGATCCGTGGTGCTCTAGCAATGTACCTCTCTATTTTATGAGAGCACCCTGCCTGAAAGGAAAAAAATGAGTATATTCTAAGATTTAAAACAGAAGTTCATTTTTATTGATACAGTGGGGTTGTATATTGCTGCTATGGTCTATAAATGTAAATCAGCATGTTCTTGGAGGGCCGAATATAAGTTATGCCTGCACTTTTGGCCAAGCTGTAGGTCTCATAGGATTAGTTTCACTCTACTGCAGACAGCATCCTTCACTGATGATGCAACGCAAGCCCCCATCCTACAACCCCCCCCCCAACCTCCACATAGCACCGCCCACATAACAACACAACTGCACAGTCTGTCTTTATTTACAATAGACTGTCCTCATCAGTTGCAGCCTATATCAGTAACATTAAAGGAAAGGTTTGGCAAAAACCCCAGATACAGTTGATCATCCAAGACATGTTTGGAGTCTAAATGTTCTAGGGTTTCAGGATAAAAAACGCTAGACAACAAAAGTCCACTAAATCTTTTCCATGAATATATACCCAAAGTTCCAGTCATGCCACTTCTAGCCCTTCATTAAACTGGTCCAGACCAGAGATGGGGACTTGAGTCGCTCTTAAGTCGCACAAACAAAGACTTGTGACTTGACTTTAGACTTTAGACTTGCCCTCAATGACTTGAGACTCAGACTTATATCTCGCACTCTTTCTAATCGAAAATCGAAAATCAAAGCTTTGTTCTTTTTTATAATTCATAGTTGTGTTATATTCTGTGTCCTTAAATCACACTGGTGAGTTGGATGTGGTGTAAGTGGGTTGAGTGAAGTTTGGGTAATACACGGAAACCATGTGGGTGACTATAGGTATCTAGTGTTTGTTAGCAACACTAGCATCATTGGTACAGTTCAGAACAAATGCAACACAATCTAGACTCCAAACATTTCTTTCCTGATCTACTTCATCTTCAGTAAGTGAAAATATCTTCTTGCTAAATTTGATTTCTTGCTATATTCCTTAAAATATCATATTTCAACTGTCATTAAAACCCAGCTCACTGTTCACTGTGATAGGATTCAAAGGATTCAAAGTTTTATTGTCATGTATACACAGTACAATGAAATTCTTACTTGAAGCAGAGTAGACAAATACAAACAGGGCAACATTAATAACTACAAAAATACTAAACATAAATCCTATCTGCTCTAACATAAGTCACAAAGTGACTAGATAGTATAAAGTGCGAGCATGAAGGTAGTGTTGATAGTTACAAACATCTTTAAGCAGCTGTGGTTATGTGTAGTATAGAATATAGAAATATAGAATATAAATATATCTCTATTCTACACTATGTTGTATTTTATAAACATGCACATTGTAAACAGCATCTACAAAGGAGTATCTAGTCTGGCTTCAGGAAAAAAAAGCTTGGCCAGTGCAGATCATTATTCAGCTATAAGCATGACTAGCCAGCACAGTGTACACTGAGATGTTCCGATTTATGCTCGAGTCTGTGATTTATTCCATTGCCATGTCTCCAAAGATATTTCATATAAATGCAGAGTATCAAAAGCAACATGCACATACTGTCATGGGGCCAATTCTTTTGTATGAGTTGCGTTTTACAGATGGGACAGACAGTTTCAATCTTGGGAAAGCATTTAAACGCAGTGTTTGCCATAGCGTGAATCATCAGTTTGTAGGTTTCCTATTTCTGAATGAGGATATGGCTGCAAGTTGAGACTTGTGCGTATTCCCTTAATGCATTTCTCTACTTGGGGGCTTCTGTGTGCCTCTGCTAGGCCTCCCGTAAGTGTTTATGTGACTTAGACTTCTATTTACTCTTCCTTAATCTCGTTTACCAATCCCCTAAAGACATATTATAATTTGATAGTTTTGCACATAACAACCTGAGCTGTACAGCCAGGCCTGAGCAGAACGAGCCGATAGCTGCGGCCAGCCAAGCATTAGTAAGCACCCACAATCTTGCTCTCCAATTAGTGTAATCATGAACGACTCAAACACACATGTGTGTGTTAAAGAAATCTCTCTGATATCGCAAAAGCTTCACATAAACTCTCTTACACTTAAAAACATTCATTTGAGCCATTAGCAAGCAACACATTTAGAGGAATTATTTGTGGTTGGCCACACAGCATTAATCTGCTTTAAGGACAATTTCATTTAAGCAAAGGCAAACAAAAAGACAAGCATTCTGATACCGGATAATGGAAACCATTGCAGCAGCTAAATTCCACTCAGTGAATCAGGGAGTGTGTTTGGCTCAGTGTTTTGGAGTAAATAAGTGGTCTTATCTAACATTGCAATTTTAACTTTGACTGATTAGATGCAGTAAATTTAATATCTAATGACGGTCATTAAACCCCATGATCAGCAGAGTATAAAAATGCTGTGATGTGGTTTCACAATTAGATTGAGTACAGCTTGACAATTTAAAGCTATGGCGTCATGGATAATATGCTGCACTTGGCTTTGTGACCACGAGAATTTACTGGGTGTATATAAACAGATCTTAAAAAGCAGCTGTGGTAGCTGTATTTACCTTCTCCACAGCCCATTGCTTGGTTGTTCTTAGTTTTGTCCTGTCTCTTTGGTTTTCTTGTCCACTCGTGAAAGGGGCAGAACAAAGCTATCGAAACACAGCAACATTCAGCTCTTCTGCCAGTGGGGTTCATTGCAAGGACCCAAACGGCTGAAGCAGCTGAATGCTGTCACCGTTTCGACACTCTCTTCCTCTTCCTTCGTTGTTTTTACTGATTTCCCTGTCCTGTCTAGCCAAGACCCAGGATTTGTTTTTTTGGTTTTGTTTTGTTTTTTTCTTTTAGACCATTGTGGCTAAATTGTGAGGAACAGTGTGAAAGCCCAGTTGAACCATGTGGTTTTGAAAATATCTCCAACTCCAACGTGTTTTTGGAATCACTTCCAGCTGCTTCTTGGCCGCTAATGGCACCTTGGGCCCACTCTGCTGTTTCAACACAGGCCAAGTTCCCCCCCAACTTCTGTTACAAATCGAGGAGGTTTTCTACTACCGTTTAACAAATGGCCTCAACTTTCAAAGAGTCATCCTGTGAAGAACACCAGCTAATGTCACTGCAAACTTGGAGGCAGAAGATAAATAACATGCGAGGGTACGGGCGAGTTGGGATCAATAAAAGAAACCACTCTTTAATCCCTACAAACAGACTCTGTCACAACATGGAAAAGGCCAACATTCTGTTACAGTAGGATCTCTTTCAAGAGCAAATGCACGAAAATGCTGACTGGTCCCCGTTCCACCCAACACTTTCTGTGTTCAACATTTGTCATCGTAATTGTGTACCTGTTCTTGGGGCTTTTCTCTGGTTGCCCGATTAGTTATGTGCCATCAACAATCTCTCATGCAGATTAGTTTGAGATTCTCTTCAAGCTAAAACCTTTCTAAAAGCTTTTGGAAACATCATTGTAGCTTAACAGCAACAGTTCAGGCCAACTCATATATGGATTCATCATAATTAGGGCTAAAAGCCATTGCACACCATATGTGCCCATATCTCATTGTTAAGCACCCAGATCATCTGAATAGTGGTAAACAGACCTGCACTGGCATTCAGCATTAACATCTGCTGGTGCCCTACAGTTTCATTCCATTTCTCTAAGTGCCAGTCAGTATTTTGTTCAGAACTGGTGCCAGAGCTGAATAATGAGTGGGGTGGGGACAACCCCAGAGGGGTAGGGTTTTGTAAGGGGGTTCGTTAAATGCAGCCACCACACAGCAATGGATACAAGACCTCCTATGTAAATTAATTTAGCTTCACTTTGGCTACTATGAAGAAAGGAAAGCCCTGCTGAATCTCTCCTCCCCACACCATGGATGCAGCAGCCTGCCACTGAAGGAGCTCCTCAGGGCTGTCTGAGTCTCCCGCATGGGGTGGGAGATGTTATCCAGGCAGTGAGAGAAAGAAGGCGCATGAAAAATAAGTGATTTTTTGGCAGGGGGCGTGAAGATTGACTGGTGGGGCCACTAAATAACTCCCTGATGCCCAGGCCTCAGAATGATACCACTGGTAAACATGTGTGCCTTGACATTTACTGCAATCCAAAGTGATTCACAATCTCAGTAAGCAAACAGCTGGAGTGTTCAGAAACCAGGTGAGCAAGAGGTCAGATGTCTCTTGCAGGTGTACTGGAGATGAGAGAGGAGGTAAATGAAAGAGGCCTGGCTTCTTAAGAGATGATTATAGGGGCTTTCTCTCACTGCCTGATGACACATAAGACTGGAACATGCCCCACAGAATTCATGAGTCAGCACTTCTAGCCACCCACACAGGTAAGATCAAACTGTAGGTCAGTCAAAGCAGGGGAGGATGGGGCCATCGCACCTGTGAACTGCTGTTATGGGACATGATACTACAGGTTTTCTTTTACTTTTCTGGCAAACTGCTGTGTTGCTTTCCAGCTGTAACCTTAGCACTTTATGACAAATGACTAAACCACTGATCCCCAACCCTCGTCCTGAAGTCCTTCCAAGCAGAATTTAGCTCTAGCCTGTATCTGTCATGCCTGATCCAGCTCATTATGTGGAGTGCTGATGCAGAGGTACAAAATTAGGTAAGGAAATGGAACTCATCAGACAGGTAGATCTCCAGGATTGTCCCTCTTTCAGCTAAGCGTCCCAGCTTCATCCTCATGAACTGTTTGTTTTGTTTTAGAGATGCAATAATCCATGGATTGTGAGATATGATCCATGTCTGTTAATCCTGGTGCATTAAAACTGGAATGTACTGGCCAAATGTATGGGGTACCAGATGCAGTATAATGAATAAAAGATGGATATTTTATATGTGCTTATGTTCTTCCAGAACACAGTATATATATTAGAATATCCTTTATTAGAAGTGCCACCACCACCACCACCCCTAGTGGGTTCAATACTTGCACTCTGATCCAAGAGTTTATGGGTTCAAATCTTACCTTTAGCAAACACACACTGGGTTCTGGAGCAAGACCCTAAACCCTAAGCAGAGACTATATTTAGGGAATGGAAGTCGCTTTGGACAAAAGCGTCTGCAAAATGCTGTAAATGTAAATGTCAGTCATATCTAAAACTCTGTCTGACATCAGTTAATTTTAATTCAATTATATGATGATGCGTAGTGCATCCCTACTTTCAGCACAGCTCCTGAAGTGCTTCAGCCAGGTAAACACATTGGCTAAAAAAAAACGTGATAGAAGCAACTGATCAGAAAAAAGACTGAAGTTTGGCCTAGATTTTTTAATAACAACTCTTTCTGATTGTTTTAAGATCACAGTAGGATGAGGCATGTGGTTTCTAAAATGCTAATTGGTGGGGATGAGCTTCCAGTACTTGTTAAGCATAAGCCTTGCTGCTCCAGTGCAAAACTAAACAAGAAAACAGCATCTCTTGTCCTGGAGGACCAGTGTTTAGCACAGTTTTGTGATTCCCCTGCTTAAACACACCTGGTTTACCTCATGTGTCTTTTGCGGGGCTTAATGAGTATGTTTGAGTAACGGAGCTACAAAACTGTGCTGGAAAAAGTACTGCTCCCCAGCTTTACAACAAACATGCCTTGACTACATTTGTTGTTTTTGGGGTAGATTAAAATGCTAATGAAAATACTTGTATCAAAATCAGAAATTTTATCCCAGAGGAAATTGCTTATGTTTAATGTCACTAAACAACAGTGAAAACTAAACAGCAGTGAAAAATGATTGTGTGCACAGCCCTCTGAGTTACGCTCCTGTTTATCTGAACAGGTCTTTTCCAGACACTCTCCAAGAGAGGCTGTCAATGGCATCATTAAGCACAGACACTTCCCCAGATAACCCCTGACACTCGGGATATAGTCAGAGAGCAGCTTTAGTGTCGATCCTAACTCACTTATTTACAAGAATGTGCTGCATCATGAGGTAAACGTTCCTGTAACCCTGAAGCACATGAGCACAAATGTCTCTGAGAGCCTGAGTGTCCTTCCATGAGTGACACATTGGGTTTTCAAATCATTTAAGCTTGTTCTGTTGTTTTTGAGCAGGGATAGATTATTCTGCTCTTTGCCTGCTTATCAAGTGTTGCCAGCTTCAATTTAGCAAGGGTTTAAAAGAATGAGAAATCATAGATATACAGTAAGTCTAGTTTAATCCACTGAGCAAGTAGAACTAAAGACACATATGACTAAAGGGTGTTTGTTGTGGTTTAAAGCAACATGAATCACATGCCTACTGCTTTGATTTACACTTAAATAGTCGTACAGAAGCTTTACATGCATTCCACCACTCATATTTGAGAAGTAGAAGCATGAATTTGCTGACCTAAACATTTAAAAGGCCTAATGTTCCAAGCAGGCTGCAGCACTGAAATGATCACTGCCTGTTTTGCCCACACCAGTAGATAATCAGCCACTAACACCATCTAACAATTAGACTTAAACTACATCTGGCATCAATACACTTGAAATCACACAGCTTTACTTCTCTTCTATCTTCTCTGCTTCATTTCCCTCCTTACACCAGTGGAGCCACAGCACTCCCATTAGACCAGCTATGGTAACACAGGTCTGTTTGCACTTTAGCTTCATGCAGACAGTTCGCCCAGGGTAAATTCAGCCTCAGCACTTAGTGTGTAGAAGATTTGACCTGAATATGACTTCTGTTTTTCACACATTGGATTGAATTACATCAATTATATGTTTTGTATTATTATTATTATTATTAGTAGTAGTAGTAGTAGTAGTAGTAGTAGTAGTAGTAGTAGTAGTTGTTGTAGTAGTATTGATTGTAATATTATTACCCATATTTTGGTCTCCAGTCTGTAAAATCAATTCTATCGCTCCTAATATGTCCTTGCTATTACACCATTTTTTGCTAAACATTGTTTCATACAGTGATTTAATTATTAGCCAGCACATATGATGCAAGCTTTACATTATTTGTCAGTAAAGTAAAAAAAGAAAATTGCTAAAAGTCTGTTGGGGTAAGATTTTACCATCTTCATGCACTCTTTGGGAGTGAGTTCCTTTTGTTCTTCTTGACAGATTTGCTCAAAGTTGTTCAGGTTGGTTGCCTGGGCAACAGTTTTCACATAGTGCTACAGATTCTAGATCGTTTTCAAATCTGCACTCTAGCTTGGCCACTGTAGAACATTGACCATGTTGTTGTTCAGCCGCTCCTGTTTTGCTGTGGCCTTGGAATCCTGTGCTGCTGGAAGAAACTTCTGTTTTTTTGGCAGATTTGTATTTTTTACCATCCATCTGACCTTTTAATAAGATGTTCACTTGCTGCTGAGGAAGGAATCCCAACAACATGATGCATAGAATGCCCATATTTCATATTTCTATCTTATCTCACCGCAAAACCTAACCCTGCATTTTGTCTGGGTCACTCAGATGTTTTCCAGAAAATTCCAGATGTTTTTATGTGCTTTTCCCACAGTAATGTATTTTTTCCAGACACTCTCCTAAAAATGCTTATGTACAGAGCTCTTGACGTCATGGACTGACACACCTTCACTTCAGTCTCAGCCAGTGAACACTTGTCTAAAGTGATTTGGTTCTCTTTGTGGCTTCTTATGAGGGGCCGTTTAGGAAATATTTCTGACTTTTGTTACACAACACATTTGAAACACATTCACATATGAAACTGACACACATACATCCATTCTACTGAAAACTCACACACACATATGAAACACTCATACAGATACAGGTAAAATGTAAAAGAAAAATTAAGCAATGAACAGTCATTGACACCTAATCATAGTATAAACGTCGAGAAATATTACTAACGGGCTCTGGTTGCCAGAGATGGTGACTCAAGTCGCACAAACAGAGACTTGTGACTTGACTTTAGTCTTGTCCTCAACAACTTGAGACTTGAATCGGACTCGGGTGTTGTGACTCGTGAGTCACAACTGGTAAACAATTTCATGGAATTATTTATTTATATCTCGCACTCTTTCCAGCGACCCGAAAACCGTTCACCTCGCCCCGGTGTCCCATTAATTTTGTCCGAGGTGAGCGGTTTTCAGCTAATAACGGTTTTCGAGGGGTTGTTGGAAAGAGGTCACCAAGCCCCATCTAATGTGGAGTTTCACATTTAGAGTGTGAGATATATTTTTCAGATTTAATATTTAGATTTAAGATCCATTAAGGCAAATCCTCCATGTTGGAGAGGGCATATCACAGCACGCATTCCCGCCCCCTGCTAAGGAACAGCCAGTTGTAATCACAGAGCGTGGCCAATTAGCATATCTTCTAAACGTTCAGAACTCAAAATTTACAGCTCAAAAATCACACATTTAGTAAACCGTTTAGCCGTTTGTAAACATTGCCACTAAAAGACTTGAGACTTGACTTGGACTCGAGCACAAAGATTTGAGACTTGACTTGAACTTGGTAAAAATGACTTGTGAACATCTCTGCTGGTTGATACTGGCTAACAAGCAGCTACTTGTAGCTTCGCCTGGGTCCTATAATGCCCGCCCGCTACCTGCAGCAGCTTCAACAGCTAGTACATTGTTTTAATAACATAATGATAGCTAGACTTATTATTTTTAATTTCAATTCATAGTCTTGTTTCTATTTGTAAAGTCCACGCTCTGTGATTACAATTGGCTGTTCCTTAGCAGGGGGCGGGGCTGCGTGCTGTGATATGCCCTCACCAACATGGAGGACTTGCCTTAAATGATCTTAAATCTAAACATTAAGTATGGAAAATCACACTCTAAATGTGAAACTCTACATTAGATGGGGCTCGGTGACCCCTTTCCAAGGACCCCTCGAAAACCTTTATTAGCTGAAAACCGTTCACCTGGGACAAAAGTAATGGGACACTGGGGCGAGGTGAACGGTTTTCGGGTCGTTGGAAAGAGAGCGAGATATAAATAAATAATTCCATGACATGAACATTGTTTACGAGTTATGACTCACGAGTCACAGCACCCGAGTCAAGGGTAAAGTCAAGTCACAAGTCTCTGTTTGTGCGCCTTGAGACCGAGTCTCAGACTCGAGTCCCCATCTCTGGCAACCAGAGCCCGTTAGTAATATTTCTCGACGTTTGTACTCAGTTCAACAGAACAATACTATAATTAGATGTCAATAACTGTTAATTGCTTAACTTTACTTGTTTCCTTAAGTGAAAGCCCTCTATACACGTTAATTTTGTCCTACAACCATGGGGGCGTGACGTAGATTTGAGACGCCTTCCGGATATACTGAAACACCTTCCGGATATACTGAAATATTTTACGCACACCAACATGTGAAAAGCCTCATTATGCTATATGCATTTATTTTTGTTACATAATAAGCTATTTCACATGCATCACATACGTGCATGAGTCAGTTTCATCTGTATCTGTATGAGCATTTCATATGTGTGTGTGTATGTGAGAAAATACATTTCACATGTATCTGAGTGAGCGTTTCATATATGTGTGTGAGCCCTTTTCATCTGTATGTGTATAAGTGTTTCATATGTGTGTGTGCGTGTAAGATCATTTCACCTGTATCTGTATGAGTGTTTGATATATGTGTGTGTGAGTTTTCAGTAGAATGGATGCGTGACAGTTCAGCATGCGTGACAGTTTCATATGTGAATGTGTATGTGTTTCAAATGTGTTTGTAACAAAAGTCAGAAATATTTCCTAAACGGCCCCTCATAGCTTCTCTCACAACAGGCAGAGTTGTAGAATTTTGGTCCTTAAGCTTTTACCCTTTATGCCCTAATAGCTTCCCCATTCCACACAAACTCTGTGTGGTGTTAGTTCATTTCTCTCCACACAGTCAATAGTGTTTTAATTTAATTTATTAACCGTTATATTCACGCATGAACACAGCACAGCACACAGTGTGTACAATGTGAAATTCTTTCTCTGCATTTAGCCCATTCACCAAGTGAAGCAGGGGGCTAGCACCAATGTATGGCACCAGGGGAGCAGTGTGTGGGATGGTACCTTGCTCAGCGGTACCTGATGTTGACCAGTTAGGATTCAAACCCACAATCTTTTGATTGCAGGGCCAATGCTCTAACCATCCATCCAGCTGCCTTTTATGTTTATGTTCGCAGAATTTAGCAGATGCTCTTATCCAGGCCGATGTACATCAGTGTCCACATCTGTTCTTCATATATGTAGAGCTAGACTCAAATCCCCATCTACTTTTAACCAAGTTACTGCCAACTAAGTTACACACTTTAACAAACCCTGTCAGACAGAAAAAAAATCAGAGGTTAATACATAAGAAAAACAGTTAACAGGGTAAGTGCTCAAGCTTTATTTTTGTTTGTTTGTTTTCTGTATAAAAGAGAAGCAAGATGACTGGTTAGTCATCAAAGTGCTCCTTTCCACCACTGGGGGACCAAGACTGAGAAGAGTCTTGATGCTGGTCTTCTTCTTCTTTTCAGGTTCAAGACGAGCCATGTTTGAAGCTCTGAGAGGACGAAGGTTGACGCTGCTTGATCAGGGCTGATAAGTGCTTTTTGATAAGCCCCCATGCTACTTTACCTCCCAGTCAACAACATTTTTATCTGCTGTAATTTTATTTGATTACCACCCCAACACTCCCTATGCTTATTTGGGCACATGTCCCTCCAAAGGGTTATATATGGCACTGTACCCTTCTTGCTCTGATTTTGAAAGATGCCCTTGTCCAGGCAGTGCCTGGGTGGTATGATGCAGATGGTATGATGATTTCTTGGCTTTTCTTTTATTTTGTCTGTAGCCATCTCTTTCATTTCTCTTTCATGTCTGGTTATTTTCATTTTCATAGCTTTCCTTCAGATTCACTATCTGACCAACAAGCCTTGAAATAAGTTATGAAAGTTTCTATATATAGACTGCATGAACAGTTTTGTTTTGTTTTTATTTTTTACTGCACCAGTGCTGTACACTGCGACTCTTTACATTAACATTACACTTCTACATCAATCTATTTTGTATTTAATAAAATGAAGAAATTGCAGTTTCCCATTATACAGTATGGGCCCTTTAAGACCATGCCTGTGGGTTTCACACAATAAAATGTGCATGTTAATGCTCACAGTCCTATGTATGAATGCTAGAAAAAACATTCCATAACATAACCATATGTGAAAATTGTAGGTGTTCATAGCTGCATTGCTTTTTTAACACTGTATTCAAATATTCTATTATTTTAGAATAGTTGTGACAAATGAGGCACTTAAAATGTTTAGTCTAGTAATATGTTCGGTTGGGAAAAATCCCATGAACTAGACTTCAAAGGGCTTCTGAGAACCTCACAGGCATCCAGTGAGATAGCACTGTGACTACAGCACTCAGAGGAGGTATCACTGTGGATCATGGATGCCTGCCAGGTCAGTGGAGTAGCAAGACAGCCTCACCGGATGCCATCTCAGGACACAGGAGCTGAGAATCTGCTCTAGGAAACTTAGCTTCCAGTCTCAGGAGAAACCATAACATAGAATCCTCTTGGAATCCAATGACAGCCCCTAACCACAGCATTCCTGTGTAAGAGGAAGCTGACTTTTATTAATGGCGAGCTCCGCAGCTGCCCAGACTCGAGTAGAGTGATGTTTCAATTGCCCTGGAGGGCAGAGGTGAAGAGCTGTTCCATCAGCAGTCTACCAACCTATCCCAAAGTCAGCAGTCGCCAGCTCCAGGGGTCTTATTCAGTGAGACACCAGAGCGGAGCTCCGATTTCAATGATTCAGCTGTGGAGAGACTTGTCCCTTGGTGGAATGATGGTGAATTTCTTGCTGTAGTCACAGATTTGAGGTTGAATGGCACCTACCATTTACTTCACACTCATGAACCCACTTATGGAAACATCATTGAGTTACACTGGCCCTTGTGCCAGGTCCAAATGGATTGTGCAGTGTGATTATCTATTATACAAGGTGTTTAATGTGTGCAAGCTGCCACCGAACCACTCTGGGAGCGGAGTATTTGCTTGTTCAAGTCAATATTTCCCCTTAGAAAAACTAAGAGAGAGAGAGAGAGAGAGAAATAACAATTTCAGCATGCCCAGCCAACACATTTGCCAAGGTCAATTGTAACAGATGTTTGAGCGAATGCTAGGCCACCTCTGCCAAAGTCTCGGGCATTTCATGGCAATTTTCAATTAGGAGGTAAAATAAGACCTGCCCGACTCTGCAGATATTAGAAACTCTTCGGCTCGGCCAGCATTAATACGATAATGCTAATATTACCTCGCGTACTAAAATGCCTGAGAAGGTGATTCTGCGAGAATTAATGATCGCTGTGTGTTTTATTTGGGCAACAAAATGAATGAGAGGCCTAATCCACATTGGCTGAAACTTTCATTTGGGTGGTTTTCCAGAAACATTTAATGTAGAACATGAACTGGGGCTAAATCCATCACATGCAACATTTTGAATTGGGCACAAAGAGTTGACAACAAGGGAACGGGGCCATGCCACCAATGCCAAAGCGAAAAACCACTATTTACGTCAAAACCTCAGCAGCAAATGAGCTCTAACGCATTACAGAGAAACACTGGTGTAACAGCCTCAATATAGATTTCTGTCAGGCAGAGACTTTCTCCAGCTGCGCCAACTCTGTAAGTCAGTGGGAAAGAAGCTGCAGCGCCACAAACTGAGCTACCCTTCAGCAAAGGTACCATCCTCACACACTCCTCCCTGTGCACTGTGTTCCTGGCTGCCCACTGCTTCAATTGGTGAATGGATTAAATACAGAGAAAGAATTTTGTGCTGTTCACACTGTAGCGTGTATATGACAGAGTGATCACTTTACACTTTTGAAATTTAGAGATAAAGGACATGAAATTAGCTAGTAGATTTATCAGGTTCTGCCTCTGTACTGTGATCTATAACCTGATACTCTATTCTTGGCTTTATTTTGCGTACAAATGCTGTAGTAAGTAAGTAGTTGTGACAAGCTAGGCTGTATGTCATGCAAACATTTTTACAGATGAAAAAGCGAATGTAAGTGCTGAAACTTTAGCTCCTCTGGACAAAGAAGTGAATCGCTGAACCATAGATGAAAGTCTGCTGCAGGCCTGAGTGTGGAGGACTTTAAGCTTAGTGTTCTGAACATTAAAAGGACGAATGGGAACAATGAACAACCACGAGCTCTGAAGGCTTAATGTTAATGTGTAAGTTTTGTTTTGACATGTTTTTGTTTGTTAATATAGGTGTGAAAAGGCCTTGAGCTTTGGCCCTCCCAGTCTAAATACAGCAATGTGACCTGTGGTTTACAATAATGTAAAATATTGCCAACGATTTTGTCACAATTGGTCAATTTTCCAAAGTTACTCATGGTTTCAGACCTACTGGGAACTAAATGGCATAATCTTGGTAGTCTAATACATTTTTAATTTATTCCTAGGGAGGTTTGCATTTCCAGGTGAAGTATTTCTTGAAGTTTGTTTGTGCTGCTCAGCCTCAGAGGATGATGGACTATGTTAAACCCCAGGACAGACATGAGAACTGTATTAAGAGACCCTCTTCATAATCCATTTTGTTATATGGATCTGTGCAGACTCCTGTCCGTGCATCCTAAATAGCCTGCCAGTGTTTGCAGCACATTTGTTTTGTCAGATTGCATTTATCAGATATCTTGCCCCTAGAGGGAGCTTATGTTTTTCACCACATTTCATGGCCATTTCCCACATACACATGTCTAAACCATAAGACCTGTAATAAATAGCACTGAAGTGAGTGCTACAATAATATACTTGGAGCCAGCATGGACCATGCATGCAGCGCTTAAGTTCTGCTTCAGCTGTTGTTCTTGGATGCGCAACAAATGGCTCTAAAGCGACATCCCTTGCGACACGCCACAGCACTAAGAGCTTTGGTGAGATGGAGCAATGAGGGTAGCTCTAAAGCTCTAGCCACACAGTCATATCCTTAACCTTCAGTGAGGTTGATGTGAAGAATTTCTTCTTGCAGAGATTTTGACCATTTATGCTTCTGGCATGTAGTCAGCTCCCGAAATTCGTGTGGGTTATGTTCCAAAAGCACCTGCAAATTGTGAAAAACCTTGAATTTGTGATGTAGTAAAAAAAATGCCTATAAATGCCTACTTTTATAGTCTAAACTCTAAATATGCCTCTAAATATGCTCCAAAAACACTTTAATATCATTTGAAACTCACTTAAATTTCTTATTAAATTTCATTTTTAAAAACTGCAAATGTAAACTCAGGAACACAAGAACACTCGAGATCGCTCCACATGGGAAACTGTTCTGATGCGGGAATGCTGGACTGCAGCTACCAGAGTGTCACGGGGCAACAGCTACTTTGTGTTCGCTCAAACAGTACTAAAAAATTTATACAGTTATATACTGCTCAAAAAATAAAGGGAACACTTTTAAACAACACAATGTAACTTCAAGTCAATCACACGTCTGTGAAATCAAACTGTCCACTTAGAAGGCAACACTGATTCACAGTCTACACGCTCTCAGTGACAATCAGTGTTGCCTCTTAAGTGGACAGTTTGATTTCACAGACGTGTGATTGACTTGAAGTTACATTGTGTTGTTGAAGTGTTCCCTTTATTTTTTTGAGCAGTATATATTATATGGAAATGTAGCTGAATTTACATTAATATTTTTGCATGAAAATGTATATATTGGCAACAAAAAGCAAAAAAATGCATAGGATATCTGCGGTTTCCAAGAATTTGTGGGGGGTTCTGTGAACAATCAGCGATGACTGAGACTGCGAACTCTGAACAGTGTCACGACTGCGGGGGTTAACCCACTGCCGTGATTTACCCCAGAGATTACAGGCAGGCAGGCAGGCATCCATTTCTGTGGTTTCTTTATTAAAGCAAAACATGAAGAAAGAAAACCTGGCTCAAGGGCATGAACAGACATGAATAGAAACTAAGGTGGGACGATGGACCAATAACCCCAATCCACATGAACTGAACTTAAATACAAGACAGACACTGACAAAAACCAATCACAACGTATCATCACTCAAACTAAACACAAGACATCTGAAACTGAGAAACAAGAGAAACATGCACAAAATTCAAAATAAAAGCCCCAAAACAAAACCAAAACAGTGGCACCTACCGGCCACTGGCTGAGCCGTGACAAAGAGTGACTTCGCGGAAGTCGACTGAATACATTACCTTACAAAACACCATCACCCATAACACCACCTGCCCAATATTGTGATGGTTTCATTCATGCTGCTAAAACAACTCTGACCCATTCTTATTAGCCTTTATTTAACCCACTCACCATTTCACCAGTTGTCTTACTTTGACACCCTTTAGGTGTCAACTCTTGCATACGAGGAACAAGTCACAAGACCTTTCGGAGATGCTCTGACCCAAACATCTTTATCGAAGGCACTCAGATCTATACAGATGTTTTAAACTTTTGTGTATGTGTGCAAAATTACATATAAAAAATGTAATATTTTGAAGAGAAAATGATCTAAAACGATTGAATTAAAATTATGGTTAAACATGAAATAGAATGATTGGGAATGAGTATTAAGATTCTTGCTCTTACACCAACAAGTATTCAAAGTCTAAGAAATACTATTGGAGCAATAAGTTTGATGTTAGTGGTATATTTTTCCATAAAGTCCACCCCTAGTTGAATATCCAGTTGTGGTTTAACTTTTTTCTCTAAGCTACAAATGCTTTATTCAAATACCTGAAAAGATGGATTTGAAAATGCATGCCCGTCCGTAGTTTCCACCCTCTCCCTCACCTTAAGACATGTTTGGAACCTTATGACTGTTCTCTGCAGTTTGTCAAGGCCAATATTAGTAAGTGTCCTGAGGGGAAATCCCCACTGGAGGCCAACATCCTCAACAGGTCTCTGAGGCGGGGCGATCTGTCTGCTCAACTGGTGCCACTGGGAGCTACCATGATGACAGACACGCCATAATCTTTCAGACCCATGTACACAGACACACATAAACACAGGGGTTGGTCCAGCTGTGGAGCCCATTCGCCTGTAGCTGCTGAAGTGTCCACACCTGTTGGCATACTGTAGGAACACTGCAAACCCGGCATGTTGACACTATCTCCAGTGTTGCCATTCAGCTACGAGGGTCGCCCTTCAAACAAACACTCCATCAGCATCATGTCTGCTAGAGCTCACTGCTTTCTGCTGAGCTTTGAGGGAGATCCGTGGCCCCAAACCCCCACTCCAGAACTCTCAGAGGAAGAAGAGGGCCGTTTCTGTGGACTGCCTGACCCCTAAGTTCTCACCCACAGTAAGTACTTCACAATCTGGTCCCCCTGAACTCTCAGGACAGTGATAATGAGCCTGGGTCTGTCTGAAGTGTTCTGAAAGCCCTTTAATGAGCTTTGTGCTTGTTATGTTTGCTTGTGGTGTGTGTGTGTGTGTGTGTGTGTGTGTGTGTGTGTGTGTGTGTGTGTGTGTGTGTGTGTGTGTGTGTGTG
>JBBPCW010000027.1:1608506-1619805 GCA_037974425.1 Phenacogrammus interruptus | reverse complement strand
GGCCTAGTGGTTAGGGCATTCGCCCTGTGATCAGAAAGTCCGGGTTCGATTCCCAAGACCGCTAGGCACCTCTGAGGGACCCTGAGCAAGGTACCGTCCCACACACTGCTCCCCTGCTTCACTTGGTGAATGGGTTAAATGCAGAGGAAGTTTTTCATGCTGTTCACACTTTGTGCTGTGGTGTGTTCACGTATGACCAGACTGTCACTTTCTCTTTCTCTTTACAATACTGTACTGTTATAGTCTCCCTGTTGTGCCCCACCATTGTATTTTATATTTTTATATTTATTGTGTAGTTCATTACATTCAGATATATTTATATATGTATAGGACTCATACGATATTTTGCAGAAGTATGTGGCTAGGATGACATCAAAACTTTACTTGTCTTGACTATTAATATAAAATTTAATATGAATTCACTCCCTAACTCTTCAAACTTTAACATACCTGTGCATGGACAGACTGGGAAAATTCCGAAACCGAAACCACCAGGTTTAGGCATGCAACTGGAATCTGTGTGAAGATCTGGGTGTAGGAGGACTTGACTCCTTTGCATATCTTCTCCAAAAGTTTCACAGCTGTTGCTAAGCAGTTTCTTCCATAGTCATCAGAGAAACAACTACAATGGATGTTCCAGCATTAAATATTAATACAAATTGGCCCATATCAAGGTCAACATCAGGATGGATAAGGTTTCAGTATGTTAGTTCTGCACTCATATCACTTCTGACTGCAATGTGCATTCCTAGAGTTTTTATTATGACATTAATAAATAGTGTTTTGTTAATAAATGAATATACATGTACTTGACCTACCTGTATTTTTGTTCAAGAAGTTGGCTTTGAATGAACGTCAATGTTTCTGACACACTCTGGAGGGACGAAAAAAAATATTTATTAATATTTTGCCATACCATGAATTTACATTAACATTTGTTACAAATTTAGTAAATTATATGTTTTCTTAATAATTCTGCACTGAAGTGCATGAAAAATTACATATTTCCACAAAAAAAATGCAGAGGATATTTGTGGTTTCTACAAAGTGGCAGGGGTTTCCTCAACAATTATTAGTTCGATTCCAAGAACAAATCTGCAAACACTGAACCACGACTTTGCGGGGGTCGACTGTATTACAGTACACTACTTATCAGTAAGCCAATCAACTATATGTTATATTACTAAATTTTCTACATCAAGAGTAAAGCCTGCAACACTCACGGTGGAATTACTGTAGGAAACATCGGAAGGAGCTTTTAATGTGAAGATATGCAACATGTCCAAAAGCTCCACATGAATTTTAGTGCTGCACTGAACCAAGTCATCGATATTTATCAGATATGTCCATGACCGAGCCAGCAGTCTGTCTATCTTCACTAGATGAAGATTATCTTTCATAAGATTCAGCATAGACCTGAGGAGAGACAATACAATTTAATGCTTAACATTTAAAATCTAACCTACACACTTAACAAAAACTCTGACGTTCAAATTTCAAGAATCCCAATTCATCTGAATAATGGCCTTCACAGCTTAACACTGTGGTAATCATATTTCATTACTGTAGTGTCATTGTTGTTACTGTTAAGTGTTGTTACTGATGTTAAGTGTTTATAATGAAAATAAGACAAAATAAAAAAACAGAGAGGGCCCTTATAGGCCCATATGTGATGCCAAAAATCCTATGCTCTATTTTTGTATGTTTTAATTCAGGAAATGGTTTTATTTTAGAAAAAAAAAAGTTGTGTTTATTTATATTTCAGCAACTGTTTTTAAACATTCAGTCTGCATTCCAGATTAGGGGTGGGGGGAAATATTAAACAATGTTTGAAAAATTCTGAACATTCGGTAGGATCTCAGAGTCAGACAAGGTAAGATAGGAATTGTGTGTCAGAATAAAATACCTTCCTTCTTCTGAAGACGGACTTGCACCGGCTAATTTCAGTCCTTGTAAACCAGCCCATGACTGTTCATTTCTCGAGCTGCCCACCAGAGGAACAGGCTCAAATGGTTTTGCAGTTCCCTTAATTAGATGCCAGAGTGGAATCACAACAATCCATCGTGTCATCCTATCAGACTTCACTGTGTTCATCAGATCCACCAGCATGTCAGGAAGACTGGATAGGAAACGAGAGGTTAAGGCACAGAAACGCTGTGATCAGTCTACTTCAAATACAAAGAACCTCTGGAAAAAATCTCAAAAGTCTACTCACTTTTTCAGGCATGAAACTGAATCTTCCATGCTGGTCCAGAAGGAAAGGAACTCCTCTTTAGGCTGATCTGGCAGGCAGAGGGCACTGCAGAGACGGACGAGTTCATGCCGTTCTAGCTTAAGGTTGTACTGCTTCCACACATACAGCATAATGACAGCAGCCATCAGAGGCTCTTTAATGTAGGAACTTTTCCCAGTGACTTCTTTCTGCAGTTCTGGAGTCACACTTTCTATCATGAAGTGCTTCAGGAGATTACTCACCTAACATAATTCCATAAAGAATTCAATTATTCAGTCAGGACAGTAATCAGCTTAGATGGCATTTCATATTTAAATGTACATAAAATTAAATAATAGGTTAAATAATACATTTGTCACATCAGTAATACTCACATCCTTTTCATCATAATCCAATGAGTACCACTTTTCATGTTTCTCTTCATATACATATGGATTTCCATAGACTTGATGGAACTGCTTGAGTTGAATGACAAAATTTTTGAGGTTGAGGTCATTCCAGCTTCTCAGGAGGTCAAAAATCGTCTCCAGCATAAACCTTCCAGCAATCTCTCTCCCCTGGATAACATTGTTCCTCTGAATAGGCCAGACGGCTTCCTTTAATCTTTTCAACATGCCCTTGGATGGTTCTGCACAGATTATATCATCATACTGATGCCAGTCTCCTGAAACACAAAGAGAGAAGGTCTGTCAAGAACAATACAGATTAACATTTTAACGCATAAGAATCATTTGTTTATGCAAAGTGTTTTCTTAACTTTTTGTTTAATCAGTACTAAAGAACTGGTTATTTCCTTCTGCAGTGGTACATGAGTACACTGGCACACAAGTTGTTACATTTTTGTTTGTTTACAGCATATAAATAACCCAATCACAGACTAAAATGTTCATGTTCAGCGAGATTATATTACTTTAATGGATAATGGAATCATTTTTTTTTTCATTTATAGAGAAGCAGCATGAATTACTCACCTTCCTCATTAAGCAGATGTGTCTTGACAAAAAGACATCTGTTGGTAGTTGCTTTCGAATCCAGTTTATAGATATACTCAAAGTCATACCTCTCCTTCTTTGCCTTATATACGACATACTTGTAGGGTATAGACACAGAGGCTGCCTTTTCCTTTGTGGTCACTAAATTCCCTTCCACAAGAAATCCATGCTCTCCAAGATCCCTGTATACATAAATCATTGCAATATTAACTGAAAACAGAGGACAATACAACAACTGGCTAGTCAAAAATAGAGTAACTTTACCTTGACACAGACAGCTCCACCAAATCAGCTTTCCAGTCACCAATACGATGGCCAGCCCTAATAAATATGTGGTCCTCCCCAGGGTCAAACTTAAAATCCTTAGATAAGACGGCATGAAAGTAGATGGTGAGTCTCTCGCTTGAGGAAATCTGCTGAGTTGAAGCAGGAATTCTGGAATTTACACAGAGGAAGAAGTATTAGTGAACTAATGGGAAACAAACACAGCTAATAGTCAATGCTTGCCATAAAACATGAGGAAAGTAATATCTTTTTCAGACAATTCTAGACACCTGTTTGGAGGTGGGACGTCTTTTCTTGGTTCTGTAACTTCATTTTTCTTAGACTGTACATTTTCATTGCCAGTTGAAGCATCTCCCTTCCCATGACTCGACTCCTGATGTTGACAAGACTTCAATTTCGCATCTGAATTCCCACTGGATCCCTGGCTCTTTCCCTGGAAGTAAAGCAACCAACATTCAATCTCCATTTAATTCAACTTAAAAATGCCATAAAAACAACTTCTATGCTTTTACCTCATTTTTGCTCTGAGGTCCAAACACCATGCCACTATTACCAGGAGGTTTCTCACTCTTCCGGTTTATGTTCTGTGTTTTTGGTGCCTGTTTGCATGCACTGGTTTGAACATTTGCATTTTGATCCACATTGGCCTTTTGGTCTAGCGTGGCTTGTGCTTTGTCAGATGTGTCTTTCTGGCTCTTCAGACTTTTAGACTCAGTCTTAGACTTCCTTTGGGCACCCATCTGATCTGATTCTGAGGCTGATGGACATGAGCTACCCATGCTGTCACTGTCCATGTTTATCTCAGTGTTCTGAGTAAAAGGAGTGTTTTTTACTTGCTCTGTTCCAGGATCCTCTACAGAAGCCTGGTTTTCCTCTGGTTCTTCAGTAGGTGGCGACTGCTTGTCAGGGTGAAGAGAACCCTTCGTGCCTTGCTCTGTAAAATTCTCACCCTTGGTAGGACCCTCTTCAGGTTCAGGTTCATCAAGCTCTGTGTGATCTTCCATCTTGCCTTTCTCTAGACTGATGACAGAGGGCTCAGCAGCAATGCTGGACTTCTTCTGGGTCTCTGTGTCCGAGAGTGAAGCAGGCATCTCGTCCACAGCACAGGCAAACTCCTCACTGTCTGAGGACATGAGTTCCTCCTGCCTCGTATTCATGGGTTTTTCAGTCAGGGATATGTCAGACAGATCAGATGTCAAAGACAAAGGCTCTTCTTTATCTGACACTTTCTTTTTGTTCTTCCTCTTTTTCTTTCTCTGAAGGACAACAAGAAATCAAATGAGGCCAATCAACAGCGGAATGGACTAGAAGCCAGCTTACAATCAAGTGTTCATGCTTCAAAGCAAACAATGATGTTTCTGTTGTAGCAACAACTTGCTACTTTAGAATTTACTAAAATGTCAAGAAATAGCAACTGCACAAGTTTGTACACCACTTTTAATTCAAAACAACAGATACAGAAGGTTGAGGCTCGTGGTGACTCCCAGCAAGATGGAGAGATGAAAAAGAGAACATTTACCTAGCAAATGCTACTGCAAATTTAGTCAAGTCAAGTCAAATCAAACCATACACAGTATACAGAGATACAACACAGTGAAGCTCAGGTTCCACAGTGTACATATAGTGCAATCTACATACGACTCTGTGAAACAAACAACACAGTACAAATAAAGAAGAATAGAATAAGGTAAGCGTGAGATTTAACCTGTCCTAAGTGTGTGGACACCTCTCTGTGCATTGTATATAAACATAAGTAAAATAAAATGTGCAATGATTGAAAAAAAATTCAAATGTAGCAACAATACAGCCAGTATACAGTACAGCGTAACCAGTATAGACAGTATAGCCAGTGTAAACAGCACAGCAGCATAAAACAAGTAAAAATAGCACCTTAAGTAAACACATATATCTAGACGCTGTGCATAAGTACACATTCTTAAAGGTTTGTGCATTCTTAAAGAATTCTGCAAAAGGTATGGCAGTAATTTACATAGCTAAGCAATATTTTTTTTTAAATATATTATCAAAAATATTATTACTAATATATTATGAATGGTCCAGTCATCGTTAGTTAGACACACACATATACAACAAACTCCTTTTCCCCTGCAGCTGATTTTTTTTTTTTTTTTGAGGAAACCATAAAAACCAAAATGGTTCTCACCTTTTTGTGGGTTCTCGGGCTGTTGCTGTCATTAGGCCTTTTAGGAGATACAGCCAAGGCGTTGTCTCCCATTTCTGCATCAGTACCCTGTGGAATGACTGCAGGCTGCTCTGGCGGTTTTCCTGAAAATGCAAATGCAAAAAATCTCAACAAACTAATAAAAAAAAACTCTAAGCTAAATAAACTAAATGTAATAAACATTTACAAATTAGACTATGCAAGACAATTTTAAACAATATATACATACCCTTATAGAATTTCATTAATTATAGCAAAACTATATGACAGTCATGGGTGTGAAAGACAAACATGAATTATTGCAGTATGAATTTGTCTACCTTGTGTCTTCTCAGAAGACGGTGTTATCAGCCTAGTCCCACACTGACTGCAGAACTTTGCTGTGTCCTCCACAGAAATATGGTCACAACTTGGGCACTTCATACTGAAAAACAACACCCAAAGTTTAAAGAGCGGGGCTACAGAGAAACCCTTCTTTAGTCTAACGATGACACAACTGTAACTATTCTTCTCATTTCCCATCTCATCAAGATCTCCCTTCTACCTTTAGAAAGTAGCAATGTATTGAGAGTGTCTCTTAGATACTGATGTTCTGCTGGAACAAAAACTTTGTTCCTAAATGTAGTGTTATGTGGTCTGAAACTGACCTTCAGAATCAAAAGTAGATAAGGGCAGATCCAATCCTCACTTTAGAGCCAAAAGTATTAACATTATCCCCAGGCTATTATTCTTCTGCCACCAAACTCTGCCACTATGCATTCTGCCCGGTCCAGTGGCGCCATGTGTTACACAAGCTCAGCTAACACAAAAAATAAAAAACCCAATGGTTGGCCAACAAACCCGCCCAACAATTAAACAAGCCTAGCCAAATAGTTAGTTTAGTGTGCCAGAGTTTTTAGACAGCCATAAAACTGGCACTGACATCATTGGTAGATTCGAGTTAAAAAGTGCAAATATATTTTGGGCCTAGTATGGTAGAACATTACATACGTACAAAGTCTCAACCTAAATAATACTGAAAAAGAGGTTCTATCAAAATTAACACTCAGAAGGCGTTGTATTTGAAATGTGGTATGAAATCTAACTAATTACAAACAGATTTGTATAGTCCACTATTCATTATTTTGTTAGGTAACAGAATTTACTATCACTATTACTATTGTTTTTTATTATTATTAATAAAATTACACTCCTTCATAATAAACCCTGATCGAGTAGGACTGTTCAGGTGCGGCCGGCAGGGGGCGCCGCGCCTGTCCCTGCCCCAGCCTGAGGGAGGTAAACATGGAGGAGCAACTAGCCCGGCTCCTCTGAGATTTAATTGTCACGGACTGAGTTCGGTTGACAGGTCAGGCCGGGTTTTCTGCGTCTGACATGAGATGAACAGTGGTCTCAGAAAAGCAAAGCGACGGTTAAAGCCCCGTACTTTCCCCTTGAAAGCCCTGACAGAGAGCTGCTAGCCTGTAGCTCCTTTAGCAGCACTGTTTTAGCCAGCTGGCTAGCAGCTAACATCACCCAGTTCTCAGCCCCCAAACACTATCACATCACATGACATACTATTTCATTCTATTCCACTATATTACATCAAACTACAGTCGTTTGGCAGACACTTTTATTTTAAATGACTAATCATATGAGGGCACTTTCAAGTTTAATGACAGCGTCGATACCAGAGGAGAGTATTAAGTGCTCAAATGTTATGTAGAGAAGTCATCCAGCACCCAAACACCCTGCTACTCAGCCTCCAGGCGGATAAACCCGTCACGCAGAGCCGCTGGACCTCTCCCCGGTCCAGGCCGCAAGGTCCCGCGAGCGGAGCCGGGAGAACTCACCTGAACAGGTGTCTCTCCTCAGAGCCGAGGGTCTGTAGTTTTGCCTAAACAGTGCAGAACATCTCACCATAGCTCCCACTGCTGATACACCGCGTCTCCCATGCAGCTTGTGTGTGTGAGAGAGAGACTGAACACTCTCGCTGCAGTTAGTTTCGATAAACTGAAGTTTCGTTTCGCGAGAAAGGGGCGTGAGTTCGCGCGCCTTCAGTTTAGCGCCTCGCGCGCGCCCGTCCGTCACTGCACGCGTGGGGATTTCCATAAACAAGCACGGTAGGACATAAATAACATTATTAACGATCAGGATTTATGCCAAAATTAGACACACTAACATATAACCAAAAGTCGAATGAAGATTTAGGCTGAAACTGAAACCTACTGTACGTGTATGTGAGAGAGAATGCGTGTGTATAGATTATAAATAATGTTCATCTTAACAAGAAGTGCATTGGCAGTTAAACAGTCCGAGTGAATTTTTTAGTTTTTTATTATGTTCTGCATATTGTATATCATGCCTGTGTACCATTTAATCTTAAGCATAGAATTTACAGGGAAGAAAACGATGGAGGCATGTGACCCTGAGCTCATCTTGCTTATCACAAGTCGTTTCAAAAACTCTTTCCAGTTTCGACCGGATTGTGACCGAACCTTGCACCCTCTTCTCCCACCTCAGTCTTATCCCACCCTTATCTTAACATATACGTGCAGCAAATTCATTTTGATCTGTCAGACTGCCTGCATTCACTGGAACCGTTCTTACTCGAACTAGAAGCGCTTATAAAAACATTTTTTCTACAACAGACACCCTGCCATAAAGACAGTCTTTGCAAATATGACCCCTGTTTATAGTGGGACTTTTTTCAGGGGTGTGCAGGACTTCCCCTTCTAATAAGGCTACTGTGACTCAGCATGCTGTTAAGTTAGCCCATACTGAAATCCTCCAAGGCCACTGCCGGCCACTGTCCTGGGAAACTCCCCCACATTCACTAGCTGGTTTGGAAACTAAGATGAAGGCCATGTGTAACTCAAACTTTGATTAAAAAAAAAAAAAGCATCTGCATTTGTTTCTGTAGGTCTCCAAGCATTTCAAGCAGAGATGGCATCCAAATCTTCCATCATCCCTCTGCTTCTCCCAGAGGACGAGCTGGTGTGCTCCATCTGCCAGGCCCTCATCAAGGATCCCGTAACCACACCTTGTGGGCACAACTTCTGCAAGGAGTGCCTCCGAAAGCACTGGGGGAAAATTGCTTCGGCCTTCTATTGCCCCCACTGCCGAAGAAAGTTCCTCTCTAGGCCTGTCCTGCAACCCAACACCGTTCTCTGCTCTATAATGGAGCATGTTGTCAAAGTGTGGCCCGAACCTGAGCTCCACTGTCCTTCAGATGAGGAGCATGCCAACTGTGACGTTTGTGAGGAGGGACGCACACTGCCTGCTGTTAAGACCTGTGTTACCTGCATGGCCAGCTTTTGCAGTGTGCATGTGAGGCCACATGCAGAAAGCCAGGCCCTGATGAAACACAGCCTGTGCGCACCAGTCGTGGACATTAAGGAGCTGCAGTGCAAGAAGCATGGTAAAGTGCTGGAGATGTTCTGCACGACTCACAGGGTGGCTGTCTGTTTGCTGTGCTCCTCCAAGCACCGCAACTGCAATGTACGCGCGGTGGAGGACATGAGGAGCAACTGGAAGGTGAGAACTAGAATTAAAAATAGGGGTGTTAAAGGGATGCTTCAGTGTCTGCAGCACACAGTTAACTAATTCCAGCATGTTTACACATTTATAATCAGAATCAGAAAACATTATTAATCCTTGTGTAAATTGCTTATGTAATGACTGCAAGAGACACAGAGACAAGAAGAATATAAAATATAAAGTCTAAATAAATCCAATAAGGGGATTTTTGGCTGACACTCTTATCCAGAATGACTTACATTTAAGGATACAGAGGTAGAAATTTGGGGGAGAGTTCGAAGCTTCAAATTTTGTGGTCATCAGGTTCACAGGCAAGTGTTTTACCCACTAAGCCACTACCACCCCAATACACCGTGACAAATACACAAATGCTGGATATAAATACTATAGATAAGAAATCTTACCACGTAATTTCACTTTCAAAAGACATTCAAAAGTATATAGGAGCACATTATTGCTAAGAACTGAAAGTCCACTGACGGTAAACTCCTAGAAGCTAAACAAATGAAGCCTTTCAGGCTCCTGCCTGATCGTACGTGGAAAACTTTAGAAAAAGTAAACTGCTTTTATGGCATAGATTTAAATTGACCTTCCAAAATGACATTAATTATAAACATTAAATGAACCAAGGCAGCTTAGGTCGGATCTATGGAAATGCTATTTTGTCGCTGTTATAAACAATGGAAGAGCAGAAGCTCAGGACGTTACTGCATGTGTTGTTTACAGTAATCTTTGCTTTGAGCTCCACTCTTGATTGAAACTGCAAGCGGCCTATTTTTCAGGCCTCAATTGATCCAGTTGCTGAAGACGCTCAGGAAAGAGAGAGTACCACTGATGAAGCCTTGAAAGTGTTAGATACTCTGACTGAAGGTGTAAAGGTAAGATCAGTATGGCATGATAGGCATTTTTTCCAAACTTATTGAAAATGTCCCTTTGCAACTTTTTTATTATTTTATTCCTACAGTTATAGCCAGCCCAACCAAATTGCAACAAAAATGTAAATGGCTTGGTTGAGAAAAGCAATAATTAAAAAAAATATCAAAATAAAGTGGCCCCTTATAGTCACGTGTGAACACACCACAGCACTCAGTTTGAACAAGTTTGAGTGTGTGGTGATGGTGCCTTGCTCAAGGGAACCTCAGAAGTGTTGGGATTCGAACCCACAAACTTCTGATCGTATGGGGCACCACCCTAACCGCTAGGCCACCAGCTGCCCTAAGAAATTCCATAATGTAAACCTGATGGGGATCTGGTAAGAATTTATCAATCAGAGCTCTGTTTTGGCTCTAGTTTTGGAGCAACACACTGGTTGCATTCTAAAAGCCAAATAAAGAATATAATAGAGTTAATGGGCCTCAATATGCAGTCCTATTAAATACATAAAATTAATAACTAATGAATAAATTAATAAATTCTTCACTCCACTTTTATCTGGAAAGAGATGCATTTGTACTAAGCCAGTAATAAACAACCTCTTCTGAGACAAAGCTTTGGATCAGTAATGGAGCACAGGTGAATTTACTTAAGAGTACTAAGGCAGTGACTGTGTACCTTTAATATATTTCCTCATTCCAGTGTTCATTTTGCTAATCATAATTAAATCATGTAACGTGTAGATTTCCTAAGATGTACAAAAGTCGTTCAGACTGGTCTGACCTGAAATTCTGGAGTAGTCATAGCGATAGGAACAAGAAATCCCTAAGGGTTTAGGCTTCTAAAAGTCAACTTACATAAAGTAATTGCATTAAATGATGATGGCAATATGCCTGACACATTGTTTTACAAAAGTTTTGTTATAAGCTTATTATTAGTACTTAAACATATTTTAGAATACATGTATGGCAGAGAAGTAGGACCCAGAACTGTCCTAATAAAACAGTTTTTTTGAACATTTTTTAAAAACCCCTTCAAATAATGTCTTCCTAACCATTAAAATGACCTTTAACCATTTAAAACGTTTAAATAACAATTTAAAAACATTTAAATTACCTTTAACCATTTAAAAACATTTAAAAAAACATTTAAATTACCTACCTGTTACAGAAAAACTTTTTCAGAGCAATTTCCAGTTTCATTCTGCATGTTGTG
>JBBPCW010000027.1:1587712-1599179 GCA_037974425.1 Phenacogrammus interruptus | reverse complement strand
GACACTGAACCGCTTGAATTTCAATACAAACAAACAGAAAACATGGGGTGTTCTAAAACTTTTGACCGGTAGTGTGTGTGTATACTGTATATATTAGTTGTGAACACACATTTTAACCTCTTTTTGAAAAACTGAATATTATCAAGCAGTCATGACTGCCTTAAATAAGTAGCCTTTACATTAATATTGATTAATATTGATTTATTGATCAACTGAATATAAATTTTTAATAACATGTATACTTTCATAAATATTCAAAGTAATGATTGATACTCTTGCTTTCTGTTAAGTTTACCCTGTAGTTAGATGAAGAATAAAAAGGTCTAAATCACAAAGGCACAAACACAGCTGTTGATGTTATTGACAATCATATATTGTAACAATCTGTTTTTACATATTTTCTGTACAAGGACATACAGGAAATTCACTGGAACAACACAAGTCCGCCTGTCTGAAGGTGAAAGCCACTGGACCTTCTGCAAGTAACAGGGCTGACAGGTTCGACTCCACTTTTCCACGTTTTTATACGCAACCAGATATAAAAGGCAGAAGTTAGATGATGCGGAGGAGTCGGACACGTGTGAATGTGACTTTCCCATCACAGCCAGCTACTGCACAGTCCAGAGAGAATGAGGAAACTTGCTACTGTGCAACCTTGGATCAAATAAATATCACATAACCATGTAATCCGGTAATCAACTGATAGCAGCCTTAGCACATGATCTTTCCTGAAGCAGTAGAAATAATGTCACAATCAAATAGGAATTCTACCTAACTGTTCATAAGATAAATCTTGAATAAATCTTTAAGATGAAATAACATCAGTCTGAGGGGTTGGTTCTAGAGAAACTACAGTCAGAATTGTTTACAGTGGGGGTGATAGGAACCAGACAGCCTGAAACATTTAAGGCTTCTAAAAGCCATCTGATGCCTGAAACAGTTTTTTGGTCTCTATCTATATATGAAAATACATTCATTGCAAAGAAGTACATGCATGGTGTTGCGATAAGGCAAAATAGTCCCCTCTCCAAAATAACATTTTTTTTCAGCATTTCACCATTATGACTATTATAATAAAACTCAGAAGACAAGTAGGTACCAGGTCATTTCAAATAAAAAGGCTATATTTGTGTTGTAGGCATCACAATCTCTGGTTCCTATCATCATTATTTTAAAAAATTCCAACTCAGTTTCTCTACAATTAAGCAATTTTCTCTATATGAGCATTCAGAGTAACTCTCAGCAATTCCCCTCGGCCGAACATGGGTGTGTGGGTGCACACTCACAGGCTCATGACTGTTTGTTGTTATAACCTGTGATCCTTATATCCCACATAAGTACATGACTGTACCAACACTACTCGTAGGGAAGTTTTGTTTCAGCTATTGACAAGATCGTCATGAAAATCTTGGACAACAATGTCCTCCTGTGGCCAAACCTGGAACTGCACTCTTTTCAACTCGTATTTTAGTGGAGTGTGGCCTGACCCCCTCTCACCTACTCACTAGGGTACCTGGAGCCTATCCTGGGGTCAATGGGCGTGAGGCAGGAATTTACCCTGGGTGGGACCCCAGCCCACTGCAGGGTGCACACACACACACACACACACACACAAACACCATTAACTCACACACTCACACCTACGGTCAATTTAGAATACCCAATTCGCCTGATGCACATGTCTTTGGACTGTGGGAGAGACCCGGAGACCCCGGAGGAAACCCATGCCACCCCGAGGAGAACACGCAGACTCCACACACACAAGGCCAGGACCCGGATACAAACCCTGGAGGTGTGAGGCACAGCGCTACCCAGTGTGCCACTGTGGGGCCTTGGCAGGATCTCTAAACTAAATAAAAATTTTATCTACTCCAGAGAGACATTCACCAAGATTCTGTGAGTGCCAACCAAAGTGTTGCACAACACCTTCCAGATGATTTATTCATCTTTATAAAACATGCCCTCATAAAGCATCTACTATCTGGATTGTTTTTTTCTTTGCATGTCTTTATGAGTAAGGTCAGTGTAGGCATGGAGGACCCTAGTTTCTGTACATGTCCAGTCGCCTGTCTGTCCTAAACCATACCTGCGATAAGGCCAAGGACGCATGTGGAAAGAACATTTAAGCAGGAATTAAGATTAAAACCATCCTGAGGCATGTTCCTCTACCTGTTGGGGCTGCATCTATTGTGCCATTAGAAGAGATTTAAAATTCATCAAGTCAAAGGTTATGGACACAACTAGCTCTAAAATGCACTCTTCTTATTTGAATAACAATATTAACCGTGTTACAAAAAAAACTCTATCATAACTTAAATCTATAGAGAGCAGTCAGTTATAATAGATACATGTTACATACAATACATATTTACAGAATATGGGCAGATTGCAATAAGTGGTGTGACGACATGGGCGCTGGAAGCATTTTTAATGTGGGGGGAGGGGGGCCGCAGGGCTCTAATGCTGTCCGGGAGGGGAAAAGTGGGCGGGGCGAAACAAATGATTTTGAAAACGCTTCTGACGCCCATGTGTGACGACAGGTCCAGAGAACAGGTTGTATCTGTAGATCATCAGTAAGGAAGGATGATTCCCTGGGTGTCAGCAAGGGTCAAAAAGTTAATGGGATGATGGCATCTTCTCCTAGATGATTCCTACACAGACCTCGTCTCTCAGACTCAGTCCATTGAGGTGATGAGCAGACCTGACTAGATAACTATAGAAGTGAACTGCGTTAAGTCTGACTAACTAGGGAGGAGCCTGCTTGATCAGACAACAGTCCCTGATCATGGGGCAGCACCTGTTAGCACTTTTAATGGCTGGTTGGTGCTGAAACTGCACCACCACTCTGCTACTGAATGAGAGAGATGGTCAGACTCCATGTAAGGACAACGGCTTTGACTTCACAGATGCACATCGCCCGACACGCTCCTGGCCGAACCGACGAGGCAGACCCAGCTACACCGGGTTCAGGAGGGCTAAAGGTTAGTTTGTCACAGCTGCTGGTGGTTCACACGTACGGTTCTATTTCTACTCCAGCATAATGGAGAGGTGTATAAGGACACGTTGGATCTGCGAAGAGAACTTGCATGTTTTAGGTTTTAAGGTTTTTAACAGTGTTCGATCAGTGGTTAGCGCCCGTTAGCGAGCGAGCCTCCTACAGCACAGCTTGCGCTCTCTCTTTAGCTTTCTCCTCCTCTCGCCGCTTCATGGCCTGGATCACCGCCATTTCCTTGGCCTCCTTCTTTTGGTTCCTGGCCTCGAACAGCAGCCTGGCAGACAAAATACAGGGGGAGAATCAAAACTTGTTGCTGGGTTTATCATCATAGTACTTGATGATAAACTTTATTATCATCAAGTTCTATGAGATTCAGTTAGCAACTTGAGGGTATAAAAAGCTAGAAATAAGAACAAGACAATGACAGAACAGACAGTATAAACAGTTTTGGCAGTGGTAACTGAGCAATTGCTCAGTAGAGCTGCGCAATACCCTAAACTCCCCGAAATGTGCCATGATTATGTTACAAGAGCACCCACGAATTGTGAAAAAAACACACATTTGTGATGTGTAAACCCTAAATATGCCCCAAAATATGCTCCAAAACACTTTCATTTCATTTTAATCTCAGCTTACTACATTGCACTTAAACCTAACTTAATTTAATTTACAGTAATACAAATACAGGGCTTTAAGAAGATCAACACTCAGAGAAAACTTAAGGGCGAACAGTGAAGCCTAGTAGCCTAGTGAAGCAGGGGTGAAGCACCAAGTGAAGCAGGGGCAGTTGGTAGCTTAGTGGTTAGCGCATTTGCCCTGTGATTGGAAAGTCCAGGTTCGATTCCCAAGACCGCTAGGTGCAGATGAGGTACGCTGAGCAAGGTACCATCCCCACACACTGCTCCTTGGGCGCTGTGTTCGTAGCTGCCCCCTGCTTAACTTGGTGAATGAGTTAAATGCAGAGGACTTTTCACACTGTGTGCTGTGGTGTGTTCACGTATGACAGAATGATCACTTCACTTTGAATGTGTGTAGCAGTGCATGCTGGGAGCCATCAGTGTGTACATAAGTTTCGGCTCACAGCCTCTTCCACCTCAGCCCACAGAAAAACCTCCTCACCTGTTTTTGATTATCCTCTGCACAATGTCATCAGTGGTGAGGCTGTTTCCGCTGTCCACAATTCGGAGGATGCCTTTCCTCCTGGGTACCTGAAAAAACACACACACATACATATTCACATACACACACACACACAAGCACATCCCACACCCACAGATATAAAGGTAAGTCAGTTACACAATGATAATCTACTCATCTGAAAATTTAAGCTTGTAACATTCTGCAACAACACTTGGTCAGATTCTTTATTAGAAAAATGTAATTTGACCAAGAGAATCCAAACTGTAAGTCTTTCAAATTATATTGAGTTAATTGTTTAGTAAGGTGGTGACATGCGTTTGCATTAAGGCAGAAAACTACTCACGGCATAGGGGTCAGAGCCATCTCTATCTGGAAACACCTCAGTCTTCCCATGACAGACGAGATCCACCTGAAAGATTTGTGAAAAGTTCAAAACCTAAATAACTTTCTATACACAGAAGTGTGACAGTTACAGTCATTTACTATCTTTAAAACCTATTAACACCAATATAATCTGAATAAAACACTTTATACCTTGAAGTGGTCCAGCAAATCCTTTGAAACAGTGTATGGTGCCCCAATCACCACCTCAGAGACATACTTAAAAAGACAAGAGAAATGTTTTGTGTTGGTCAGTGAGGTATCTGACAACAGAGCAATGAATTTTCAGACAACAGAGAAGAAACTCACTCGACAGGCCAGAACGCTCAGTGTTCTCTCATGGACGTTCATGATGGGATAATTCTTCCCTTTGTACCGGTTCACCTCCTAGAAAGGTAAAAAAAAGATGCCATTTCTTATTTGTTACTCCTCATCAGCTCTTTATTTTTTTTATTTATGTTCACATCTGTGTAACGTGCAAAAAGTGCATTGTGAATTAAATCTTGCCTGATCAAAATGTAGCCCCACAATAACATATGGCTTGTCGGAAAGCTTGTACACTGCCTCCAAGAAATCCACATGACCGATATCTGGAGAAAACTCAGGTTAAGGCAACCACTTTTGGTATGTTGTCTCTTTTTCACTCTCTACACATGAAATGTTGCGACAATGTTGGGCTGCTAGCGAGTAATGAGGGATAAAAAGAGAAAGGAGAATTCCCTGCTGTGAACACAATTCACACCTCCCCATAAAAAAAGTGAAAGTGACCATTCTGTCATACATGAACAGTATGAAAATCAACCTCTGCATTTAACGCATTCGCCAAGTGAAGCAGGGGGCAGCCAGGAACATGGCGCCCGGGGACGGTACCTTGCTCAGGGTACCCCAGCATTGCCTAGCGGTCTTGGGAATCGAACCCGGACTTCGAGGGTGAATGTCTTAAGCGCTAGGCTACCAACTGTGCCAGGACACAATGGACAGTTGAATGTTGAATTGAAAATGACAATCCAGCTTGCTTCCAGTTTTAAAAAATTATTCACACATTCATCAAATAAATTCCATCAGTGTTAGTGATTAAAAGAGGAACCCTTTCATTAGAAATCTCTGCTGTACGTGAAGAGAATTATTATCTCTGTTGTCAGGTACAAATTTCAAGCCCTTCATTGGAGGGACACAGATATGCTCTTCAATCCAGCAGTGACACAGAAATGTGTAAAAATCCCCCAGCAACACTGTGAAGCCTCACAGGGCTGTATTGGAGTGTGACTGGACTGATACATTGTTTGCCTGAAATGTGATGATCTCAGATTGGGAGGATACGGAACAGATCAAAAGCTCCAGCTACATATATGATGGTGTCCCCAGGCTGCGGCTCCTTCCCTGAGGCAAACTGAATAATTTTTTGAGAAGTCTGCAGAAACTGAGACACTCCCGTCCAAGGACTGTGGCCTTTCGGACCCTGCAAGGTCAGAGAGAACAATTAACAGAGTACAGATACAGAGTATCCAAAGAACAGAGTATACAGAGTACAGATATGGATCCAGATATAGAATGTCCAGGCTACCCAGAGTTGAAATACAGATACAGTATCTCTTTAAAGCTATCATTACTATTCCTGAACTGGAGAGGCACACTGTAAATTCGTACTGGGTGATATTGCTAAAACTAAAAGCACTACACTTTCTTGATAAATAACACTCATTTTTGTTGTATTTTATGATTTATTGTTGGCATCAATAAAGTTCACGAATCCATGATAAAGTAATTATCCTGCCATAGCCTTTTTTATTCTTTTTTTTAATGGATTTTTACAGTGTTCTTTCAAAACAATCATCCAGCTAATAACACACACTAAGTTAACTGTTCGGTAAAAGTCAGGCATGTTTAAAGTACACAAAACAGCAGGAAGTATAATAAAAAAGGCTTGTAGAGGAACACTACTGTATCATGAATATTTTCACAGTTACTCAAAATCATCTAGATTTTAGTTTTCCCCCAAGTACTAAATGATGCAATTAGAAAAAATAAGATTTCCTCCAGTACTAAATTACTCTGAAGCTCCACCTAATGGTCAGACGATAACATTTATCTGGAGCAAATCCTCTGGAAACACATCCCCAGCAACAGCTCAGCACAGCCAACACTTCCTTCTCTTCCTTCAGAGTGGAACCATGAGTCTTATGCAATTCTACACACGTCTCAGTCTCAGAGCACAGCTTCAGCTCCGAACCCAGAAACAGCAGTGGACTTCCTAGCATTCACCAATACAAGGAATATATACACAGATCACATTTTAGAGAGAACATGTGTAGAATAGAGGCCCCACGGTGGTACAGTGGGTAGCACCAGGGTTGGGTTTTTGAATCCGGGTCCTGGTCTTGTTTGTGTGTGTGTGTGTGTGTGTGTGTGTGGAGTTTGCATGTTCTCCTCGTAGGTATGGTGGTCTCTGGCTTTCTCCCACAGTCTAAAGCGTATCAGGAGAATTGGGGAGTCTAAATTGACCATTTGCATTTGTGTGCCCTGCGGTGGGCTGGCACCCCACCCTGAGGGAGTCCCTGCCTCGCGCCCGGGATGATTTACCTGTGACCCTAGTAAGGATTAAGTGGTTACCGAAAATGAACGAAGTCAGTACAAACAACAAGCTGTGATTTTTGCTGTGAACTAAATGCAGCATAGCTTTCTTCTTCACATTTTGGTGCTGAATGTGCTTCTCTAAAACATCCCTTAACTATAAACATTGTTTTATAACATGCGGACTGGCCAGTGACATAAACAACTATTTTTTCTGAGCTGGACACTGGGTAACTTGAGGGGCAAACTCAGTCACAGACACTCTACATTCAGAAAGGTATTTCAGGTGTCCCTTCATGTAAGGTTATGAGTAAAGATTATCAGATAAAGCAGTTTGCAATTCTGCTACACACTTACCCTTCCAAAGTTGTCTGTATGTTCTTGATAATCTGAACTGCCCTGAAGGGGGGAGAAAAGAGAGAATCATTGGTTGTTTCTTACAGCAAATGGTAAAGAAAGTTTTAAAAAAATAACCAGAGACTCACTATGTTGCTGTGGTGAGCTTTGGTCATCAGGAGCATGCGACCGACCAGGTCTGTGGTGGACACACCCTGAGTTCTCTTACACTCCCTAGAAAGACCAATAAAGATACGGTAAGATAAGATAAGATTAGATAAGAAACTTTATTTTTCCTGAAGGAAATTCATTTTTCTTGAGAATGAGAATTAAAAAAACAATAACAATAGTGCAACCAAAAAAACCTAAATAATAACATAACAAAATAAAATAAATGTAACTTACAACTCTGTGTTTAAGACGATTTAAGATAGGATTTTTTCAGTTTGGTATTACAGAAGCAAATCCTAACTGTATTTAGGAATCCTATCTTATCTTGAGTTAGGAATCCTAAATAAGCGATTTAACATCGATGATCAACGTTTATGTCTGTTACCTAGCAAGTAACGCAATACATCATCTCACAAAGTCACTGTTACCTGCTGCCACTGTAACTTTAGAGGCTCCAGTTCATAACAATGTATCGATAGTATCTTCGTAACTATCTTCAAAAAAATGGATATTAAACAACGTCCTGCTCTGAACTTTAAACCAGACGAACTGGCCAATATGAACAAATGTCCTGGGACAGAGCTGTCATACACAAATATGTTGACAAAAGTATAGGGACACACACGCTCTCTCTCTCTCTCTCACACACACACACATACACACACACACACACACACACTCACACACTTCGCTTTGAAAATCACCTTAAGCGAAAAAACGCAAACAAAGCCCATTTGTACCACAAACGGGAGAGCCCCGCGCCGACGGGTCACCTCTCCAAAGCTGGGCAGAGTTGATTGGCTAACAGCGTTATCACATGGTCCGACAAGGCATCTAATGATTGTGTCAACCTGTGTCTAGTGAACGTTCGTTACTGTCCGTGTCGTGTGATTGGATGGGTGGTTAAAACCTGGCTGAGCCAGAGAGTCGGTGCGTCGTCACAACTAACAACACTGTTTCCGAGAGTTGGAGGAAATGTGTGAAACTCCAGAGAAAAGTATGGTCTGTATTCTCCTTTCTGTTTAGTGGATAGAAGGACTATCCATCCCATGTTTGTGTAGCGGTGTGTATACACCTTTGAAAATGTTTTACTGGGCAGGGCTGAAAGTCAGTAACCATGCTTTGGATCGTTTGGCTCTCTCCGCCTCATCACTCCATAAGCGCGAGCTCTCTTGTGTTGTGTGCGCGTGAGCTCTGTGTACTGCGGAACAGACTACATTTCATGCGTGAGATTGCAAATAACGGCTGGCCAGGCGAATAACGAATATTATAAAAAGTTACAAAAGGCTGGTCAGGTAAAATATGCTAGGTAATGTTTATTTAACAACAATAAATAGGACATTTTTTTTTTTTTTTTTTCTCCAGTACTGACACCAGAACCGTTAACATCAGAGCTTATCGGTCCTCTGGTCTTTTATAATTAGGCACCGGGGCCGATTAAATACCGGGTCTCGGTACCCATCCCTAATTTAGTCACACGCTGAATAAGAATCCATTTATGCGACAAGTAACACGAGCTATGAGATGGTTTGTGGATGTAAGGATTGATGAATGCTGGGGGGTTTAGCTTTGTCACCTGTATCTGCCTGACTTTTTCACCTCTTCATAAGTGTCTTTCCCATCCACCGTCAGAGTGATGTCATCTGAAAGAACAGAAGAAAAGCTAAAATGTGAAATCTGCACTGCAAAAAAGTGCACCGCAGTTATTAAAGGGATAGTTTGGCAAAAAACAACCGAGTTTACCCAGTTTTCCTCTTACCCCACATGTAGTCAAGTAGCAAAGACATGTTTGAAGGCCATTCAGGTCTTCTCGACTTTTGAACTAGAGCTGAAAAGCTCAATAGTCGCCCAATAGTCAATTGTCACCCAATTATTTTCACCCCCAAAACATCTCTCCACCAGCCCAAACTTTGTCCAGCTCTTCAGTGGGGTGGTGCGGACTTGTCAGTGTGGTTTAGAGAGCATTATGACTTATTGTGAGATAAAATGAACAAAACTACAAGCAGCCACATCAGTCAACTCCAGAACTGGAGACGGCTAATCAGATTTCTCCTCATTTGTTATGACTGTTATGACTCATTTGTTATCTCCTCATTTGTTATGATTTGTTATGACTAATTCTACACTCGTATGACAGTTCATAAAAGAAGACCTGCTGTCTAAAATGACTGATAACTGTCTGTAACTCTAACAAGCCTGTGCCACCATAATGAGGAGCTGGATGTGGCTTATGCAAGTTGAGGAAAGTTTTTGAGATATATTTGGGTGACTATTGACTTCTCTTGTTTGAGAAGATTGTTAGCCTCCTAGATCCAATTCTAAAGTGGCAGAATTCAGACTCCAGGCATGCCTTAGCTGATGGATTATGTCTGAGGAAACTTGACTGTTTTTCCCTGACCATTCCTTAAGCACCCAGATTAGAATTTTCACAGTAAGAACAAGCCATGGATTTACATATATCCACCTATTGCCCTCAACAGTATAGTGACAAAGAGAGGTAAAATGAACTATGACTGTTACATAAACTCACAGACATAAACTTAACATATTGTGGCAAACGAGTGCTAATTTAAAAACTTAAAAAGAAAGCTTTTGAAACCAAACGGGTCTTAGAATTAGATAACAAACATACAATCAAACACACAAAGCAATACAATACACTACAGTACAATGCAATACAATACAGTACAATACAATACAATGATCACCATGAAAAGTATTCATATGCACTTTCTTTTTCTACTTTTACACGCCTCAAAATGAACCTGCGAAGTCTTAAACAAGTGAACCATACCTCCATGCACGCAGAAGTCACAGGTGTACTTGTCCAGGGTTTCCAGAGTAGTGACATAGGGGGCGCCCTCCACTATCTCATCCACCCACTTAATGCCCCGCACCATCTTGTACCGCTCGGCCTGGGTGAATACCGGGGGGCCTTTGTGCTTTGAGATCTCTTCTATGATTAAGAAATGACAGAAGACCAGCATTTGATCCGATTAGATGCACGATAAAGAGTCGATTCATAAAATCGAACATTTTGCACTGAAACTGACGAGCTCAAGCTCTTTAGCTCATTTAGCATCTGTCCAATAAAAAGGTCATCAGATACATTCATTGTTATCCATTGTCTCCATTTTGCTGCTTAATACGATTTAAATATGACAGAATAAAGATATTTTTAATATACATTTTGAGTACTTCTGTGAAAAAGGCTGGCAATGTTTTTTAGGAAGTCGTTCAATTTGCACCTGAAGACCGCTGAGGATCAAACAACTCTGATAATGAAAAATCTGACCAGAGAACAGTCTAAAACATAATCTATGCCAAGCTTACATTGAATTATTTAAAGACAGTATGCATAAGCAAGTAATCCACAGCATAAGCAAGTAATCAGAATGTCATATGACACTGATAATCATACAGCCTGAGATTTTTACAACAATTTTCACTTGCAATCAGCACGATGCTAACAGAATACTGAAATACTGGGAGGGAAAACGCGTGCAAGTGGGACTCCAGGACCATGGGTGGAAGACTCCGGTCTGGACAACTAAAATATAAACTCTGCAGCTGTATGTGAAACCCAGTATCCTCCTGACTCCTGTATTACTTTAGTTAGTGTGTATGTTAGTAGTATGTGTTAGTAGTATGTGTTAAGGCATGCTTTTGGTCATATCATTCAGTCAGGAAGGATACAGGCTGTTCACTGATAATGCACTCATCTAACGTTGCGATGCCAGGCCTGTCTGTGGTAATGGTGTAGTTTTGACACCAAATGACTGGCACAATGCTAGGCAGCAGAGTGTGTGTGTGTGTGTGTGTGTGTGTGTGTGTGTGTGTGTGTGTGTGTGTGTGTGTGTGTGTGTGTGTGTG
>JBBPCW010000027.1:1563288-1577008 GCA_037974425.1 Phenacogrammus interruptus | reverse complement strand
TAAGCTTTTCCTAGCTAAAGTATGGTGGCACAGTTTATTTATTCCAGATGAGATCCTAAATTTGATGGCCACACAAAGTTTCAAACTGACAAGTTCAGGAGAGATAGGAACCCTAATCGGTCTTCACCTTACTATGGGAGTGATGAAAATGCCAAGAGTCTCCATGTACTGGGAAGCTGAGATGAACATTGGTATTTTATCATTCGCATTTGGTCAACAATTTGGAGAAGCCACCTGAGAATAATGACATGTTTTTCAAGGTACGTCCTCTCTATGATGCCATACGCAGTGGATGCTTGGAGCTTCCCCAGAGGAAAACCTTTGTGTTGATCAACAAATGGTGCTAGAACTCTGTCTGTCAAGCAATTTATTAAAGGCGAGCCACATCCATGGGGTGTGAAAATATACTTCCTGTGTTGGAAAAGTGGCATGGCCTAGGACTTCCTGCTGCACCAAGGCAATACAATGGAGCTATCACAAGAGCACAGAAAGCAGCTAGTACCACCGAAGCTGTTGTATTTTGACAATTATTTCACAAAGTACCATCTTCTGGAGCTGCTGGCTGAGAGGAAAATTCATGCTGCCAGGACAGCATGGGTCTCTCATTTTGCCAGGCCTCCCCTACAGTCTAGAGAAAGCTGTGATGTTAAGGTGGTACTGTATCAAACGGTATGACAACTGCCCAGTTGTCATGGCCTCCAACTTCATGGGCATTGGCAGAATGGATGAAGTGAAGCGGTGGGCCAAAAAGAAGGCCCAATTTTCGATGGTGTCCCATCCAGAAGTGGTCAAGCTATACAATGAAGCAATGGCCAACCTGCTTGATCAACTTGTCAGTCTGTACCGACAAAGTGACCAAGAATGATCACGCATACTTTTGACACGGCTGTTGTTGGAGTACAGGCTGGATTGCTGGTATTGATCAGTGATAGGTGGGGGTGGTGGAGAGGACTGGATGACTGGTGGTATTGATCAGTGAAAGGTGGGGGTGGTCTCTCTTACCCCAGTACAGTGATGCCAGTGTTTAGAGGTGGACAGGGCAGTACATTTCAATCAAAAATGAGATAGAAGTAATTTTGTCTTTAGTAATTGTCTTTAGTAGTTGTAATTACTGAGAGTTTATTGGCTGGCATTCTGGCTACTGAGAGCTGATTGGCTGTTTGTGCTTACTTGTGTAATGAATGTTCACAGGTCCCTGAACAGGTGATTTGAAATATCACAGCAAAGCAGGTTAAGTTAGGACCGTGTCTTGGGAAAATGAGTGCATTAGTCTGTGTGAAAACAAAGACTTTGCAGAAAAGCTTCATATGAACTCAACTTTATCTTCGAAGTAAATAACAGAAAATAATAAAATAACAGAATATAAATATTTTTGTCTCCATTCTTTTTCCTTTTTGCATATTTTGATTATCATGTGACTTTAGTCTTAGTCCATAAAGACTAAAAGGTCTGGTTATCATGTGACTTTAGTCTTTAATCCAAAAAGGTAAATCATTTGTATATTCAGATATACAGTAACACCCTGCATTGTCACAAACATACGAACATTTATATACTGCCATGAAAAAAGCTGTGAAGTCTGGGCCTCATCCAAAACCAAAAGCAAAAGAAAATGCAGAGGATATCTGCCTTTTCCGCACATGTGTGGGGCATTTTGTAAAATGTATTAGGTTTTCTGAGTGAGACTGAAATTGCGACTGCTGATCAGCGTATAAGTGGAGGGGCTACTGTATATAAAAAGGGGGAATTAATTATGAATTATAATACATTCCCCATTATTACCCTCATTGTTGATCTGAGTGTGTTGTGTTGTATGTTGCTCCATTTGTCCAGGAGGATGGTATTTCGTCTTACTGAGTACTTAATGTATATGGCTGGGATGACAATAAAGCTCTTTTTGACTAGACAATTTGTTTCAGTGAACAATGTCCTTAGTTCATCCCAAAGGACATGATCCAGAACCCAACCAACAAACGGGTAGTGGCACATCGGTGATGCAACCGGTCCCCAGTATTCTGTGTTGACCATCTGAAGGCAGGGTGTATGGGGGACAGGATGGATGCCCGGTTGGTGGCGGCGGGGGGCGCATTAATTGTGCTGCTGAAGCCCGGCTGAGAGAACTAGGGCAAGCACCTGCTGCAGAACTGGGTACGAATGACGAATGCTGTCCTACATCGCCCATCCGCTCACCTCTCCCCTCTGCATGCCGAATTAATCAAACGCGGGGGACACAAAGCAGTCTGGGCCGTCCAATCCAGGGGCCGCGTTCCTGGAGCCTTGATGTGCAGCGGACAGGTCGGTTGCAGCAGCGAGCAACTGCACTAGTGTGCCTAAATGAGAGTGGGATGTAGGTCGGGGGGGTTATGTAGCCATACTAAACATCCCTGATGCAGTAGGGAGGAAGGTTCATTGTTTTCTGGATGAATGGTGAAGCAGCACTGCATGTTGTAGGACATAAAAAGAGAAATGCAGAAAGATGAGAGAGCAACAGCTGCTATTTGTGTGAATCACCGTAACAGGAGCCAAAATAAACAACAAGAAGGAAACACATTTAGAACTTGCAATCAGCGAGCAATTACATTTCTATCCAGGCCTGGTGGCCTGTAATAAGGTCTCAAAGTCTCACATTTCTACCTATTTTTTTGGTGAATCAGGCCAGAGCTAGGACTGTCCAGGAGTATTCCTGTTTTACATTTACATTTACGGCATTTATCAGACGCTTTTATCCAAAGCGACTTTCATTCCGTAACTACAGGGGACAGTCTCCCCGGAGCAACTTGGGGTTAAGGGTCTTGCTCAGGGACCCAGTGGTGGTCTGCTGAAGGTAGGATTCGAACCTATGACCTCTTGGTCTGGAGGCAAGTATCCTACCCACTGAGCTACCCCCACCCTTTTACAGTTCTCATTTTAAAGGAACTGTTATGCAGAAAGGTTCAGTTTACTTACCTCAGATGGAGGATATCAGCCAAGACATGTTTGGAGTTGAAATGTTGTTTGGTTTGGTTTAGTGCTGGAACTATGAGGCTTATAAACACTGGAACGTCAAGCATCACCAAAATCTTTTTTACAAATAAACCACTAAAACCACACCCAGCCCTTCAGGAAGGTTGACTGCAAGTAAACATGGTGTACTACAAATATCAGATATCATTTTTTTTGTGAATTTGAAAATTTAGAGGACCTTAGTCGATAAACACTAGAGAATCGGTGGAAATTGGATTAATCAAAAGATCAGAAATCGAAAGGCGATGACCAGGGTACAAGTGAGTGGGAGGGATTTAGGAAGGTGTGGATCTGTGTTGGGGAGGTGTGGGGTGGAGAGGGGAGGGGGGGTGCCTCTTCTGTTCCCCGCCCAAATTTAGGACAGGCACACCTCAACATCCCCCACAACTCCCACATTTCACTCATGTCAGGCCAAAAAACATGTCCACGGAGGTTCCTCAAACTAGGTCGACTGGCGTCTTTTTTTGGATCACAGAGGGAGGAAATCGTGCCATCTAAACGATCGCTCTCTCTCCTAAAACCTACTCTGATGGCGAAAAGCCTTCCCCACCAGTTTTATTTTTATACCCGTCGAACTGGGTCAATGACGATGCCACAGAATGCAACCAAAAATGGAAAAGTGGGGGAATAAAAACTAAATTAAAACATGTCTGGGTCACCAAAGACAAGAAGCTGTGGGCATCTCTCAAAACATTTTTTATTGATCATATATAAAATAAAGGAAGCTGCCGAACATACAGTATATACAACAGTACATCAATAACTTAGCCACACCCGAGAATGACTAACTGCATGGTTAAAATCCACAGTTCTTCTATGTGAATACGTCATATGACTTGTGTATCTACAGATTGCAAAAAAGTACAATAATTTAATTCATAAATAGTTACAATTCACCCAGTTTTGTTACCGCATTTGATACAAAGTACTGAAATATATATATTTATATATATTTTATTACAACCCATAGATAAAAGCAACCAAAACGACATTCTATCAATATAATTCACCGATCACCACCTCTTGTTTCATAGCTTTATTTTCGGATTTAACACCTTTGAGACGAAGAACTATTCAGAGCCATTGAGACACCTGTGGTCACCTGCTCACCAAACATAGAACATGTTGAACGAAGCCTACTGAGCCTAAAGCTAGTACATATTTGTCACATAAGTGCTGATAAAGTTAACGGTCCTCCCAGTCAAGTCTGTCTTGTAAGACAACGGAATGGGTCAGAGACCCTCTTGGATGCATATCGCGATTAAAAAAAGAGAAAAGACAAGTCCTCCCACACGGCTGGTAAGCCATTTTCTTCATCGATTAGGAGAAAATAATTTTCTGATGCCGCAACTGAATGCCCCTTATTATTCAATACAGTCCTCAGTGTGGTATTATTCCCTCCCACTGTCCGATTCACAATAGAACTATTGTAAGAACTACTGCAAACCGAGCCTTCTGAAATAGCCCGGCGTCAAGATGATCAATAATGTGTGTCTGCAAAAGGGTAAAGCGAGGCATTTGTCAGAGAACTCTGTTTAACACCGCTATGACCCTCGGAGCTCCTCAGATTTTTCCAGCGGGAAGGTAGGGGTGTAAACTGAAAAAAAACAACAAACGACTGCAGGAATAATTTTGTGATGTAATAGACCAGGGATGTCAAACTCTGGTCCTGGAGGGCTGGAGTCCAACACAGTTTGATGGTTCTCCTACTCAAACACATTCACTAAACCTGACAATTAACTGCTGAGGTGAACCAGGTGTTTTTAAACAGGGAAATAACATGCTGGACCACAGGACTGGACTTCCAGGACTGGGGTTTGACACCCCTGCAATAGGCGCTCCCCACGTGATCAGCAGCAACGTTATGGTGCCAGATAGTTTTTTGAAAGTCTCAGCAGGCCTCTTGGCCAACTAAGGTTCAACTGTCTCCAAACTGGAGCACAGCAGCATCATCACTTTTCCAGTGTTCCAGTGTAACACCGAGTTCAGTTCAGTGCTGCACCACAACATACCACTAAGGACGTCTGCACTTGGCATCACGTCCAAATTATGATCTCACATTAGGAGTCGAATATGAATCTTACTTTAAAAAAAAAAGAACAGTTTCCTCAAAACAGATTATTATGGCAAAGGTTTTATCATATAATTGATGTGATTTATTTACTAAAAATAGCAATTTCAAATGACCTCCTTGTAATTCAGAGGGCATCCAGAGCAAAAATATACATAGGATATAAATCAGAATCTATGTGATTTTTTTGGGAGGACCTAAACAGCTTCATTTCCACATTTGCTTCTTCAAAGCCTTTTTAAGGAAAATAAAATAAAATAAAAACACACCAGGAGTTTTGGACTTCTCAAACTTTGACCCTCGCCACCAGGTGAAAGATTAATTGCTTTCGGTGCGTACACTTTTTTTGTTTGCTTGTTTTGTTTTTTTTTGTCCTGAGCAAATAGCAGGCAAGAGCATACCAAAAATAATATGCTCCTCTCAACAGTGCATTTTCACTAACTTCAGTCATGAAAATAGCCTGATCATACGTAACATGATCCTTTCATACGCTTATTAAAGTACCATACTGCATCTGCAGTGCTACACTTCGTCTAGAGCCGCCATGTTCGGTCCGACACAGCTTATGTGCAATATAATGGAAGTAAACAAATGAAATTTTGGTTCAGATTTATTTTAGGTATCCATAAATCAATCGATATCATTGTGCGTAATCATAAATAAGGAGAATTCCATTGTATTTGCAACATTTTGCAAAATTCAAGTAAATGCAAAGCCCACAATGCAGATATAAAGTGACATGTATGTTGGTACCATCTGTTTCAGGATATACTCATTACAGCCTGCCAGGTCACTGCATGAGGGGCGCAGATCGAAATTCATTCATCTGCGGATCAGCTGTGTTGCATAAGCCAAATCTTATGGCTTAGCAGGCTACTGTAAAGATGGACACCTAATATAAAGCGGGACCAAACAAATGTAATGCACTTCTCAATGATAAACCTCGAACGTTAATATGCAAAATGCCTTGCTATAGTTAGAAAACATGTCTCTTGTTAAGCCTTTAGAACCTGTAAGGATGTCTTCGACAGCACCTTTAGCATCTTTATCATATTGAGGTGCACTAGGTCGCGTTATGGAAGTCCATTATTTGGATCAATGAGGAGGAAGAATTCAGTTTTGCATTGCTAAAAAGACCAAAAAAAATCTCAAATATATGGAAGGGACCAATATGGATGGACGACTGTCTTCTGTACACCACCTGGTTGTAGAGATTCTCCTAAACATATTCATTTAAACAGTACAGCATGACACCACTACAGTGGACGACACTGCCACCTGATCACTTTCACAGCACACCACGCGCTACTCCACTGCACGCGCCTAGTCACTAGAAAAGCTATCAGACTTCAATAATAAGCCACTTTTGGTACAATTGCAAAATCGATATCAAACAATTTCAAGGTTTTTTTTTTCCCCAAACATTTCCCCCTTTTAAAGAACAAAGGGTTTTCTTACCAAAACTGAACGGAAAACGAAACTTCAGTCGGACAAAGACGTTCAGGAACACTGGCTAATAAATTGAACAATAAAGCTCGTGTGGGTTTCACGTTTGGAGAGCCGATACTGACCCGCCCGCACACGAAAAAAACACAAAGTGTTCATAGGACGCCAAACAAAACTAAACCTCTAGAGATTTCACACATTAGTCAACGCACTTTACGAACTTTTACCTCAAAACATGTCCAAAAAACCACGTGTAACACAGTTAGCCACTTCTACAGGTTGAAAAAACAAGTAAAACGGTTTGCTATATTTTTCCGGAAAGGCTCCCTCGCGACAAACTCGGCGTAACTCACGTCTACAGAAGGTGAACATCACCCTTGGACGCAGCTACTGGATTTCTTATTTTCCATGCATAAATACATTATTTTATTGCCTCTCCTTGTCATATTCCTCAGAATATAACTTGTAAACATCATTCCACAAATGGAATTGAACAAAACAGGAAACAAAAAGCTAACAGTTGATTCTTGACAGTTACAGGAAAGACTAAAAGAAGAGGGCACCAAAGTTCCATTTTTAAACGAGTGTTCATCGCTTTCCACGTATTGCGTTTTGTGAGTTGTCTGGATTCTAACTTCAGCTTCCCTGCACTACAGGACAGATCTGTTAACTTGCTCTTCTCTTTCTAATCTCTCTCCCAGCAAAGCTAAAGGGGACTGGACCAAGTTTCTGTCGAGTCTTCCCATCCTTTTTTTACAGCGCCATCCACCCTGGCAGCAATAGTTTATAGCTGTGGGTTATAGTTGTTCTTCATGGATGACACAGTTCCACAACTGTAATGGGTGTTTCTACGACTCAAAGTCAAAATTAAGGAGCCTCCAGCTGAACGCATACTCAAATTTAAAATAATTTATCTCCACTTCCATGCCGCCTAGTCCATATAGGCAATTTCTCATTTCAGTGCAAAATAAACAAAATGGTGGGAACTTCTGGATAAAAAAAAGGAGAAACTTTTCCCCAGATTTGCCCTCACTATTCTGGCTAAGAATAGTAACGTCAAAGCGTTGCGTTCAGACTCGGAACCTGCAGCGTGTGAAAAGGCTGAGAAACCCTCAGTCTCTGGCTTAAGGTTGTTTAAAAATGAAAATTTGGTGAACCTTTTCATCAAACAATGTTCACCACCATTACGTGTGAAACTGTAAGCTCCCTTCTAGCCTTCCCCTCGGTGAACTGGTCAGTAGATGACATCAAGCACAGGAATCTGAAAAATCAGAACAATAATAATCTCATGTTTCCCCTGCGGCGTCAGAGGAGCAGCAGATTGCTGAATGTCAGTGAACATCGCTCTGGAATGCTGTGTCGTGTTTCCCCTGCTCCATCACGCCTGATTCATCTAATCAGGTGAGTTAAATCAGGTATTAAATCAGTCAGACAGTGCAGAGACGTAAGAAACACAGAGGAACAGATGCATTCACTCCCTCTGAGAAATGTCCTGCTTGAGTGCATCCTTTCCATCTTGTGTCTCCTCAAATAATATACAGCTGAACCTTTCTCAGGATAGTTATATTTACACCACTGTTCAAACGTTTGGAATCACTTCATACTTTTAGATGTTCTGTTCAATGTTTCAAACTTATGGAGAACAAGTTAGGAAACAGATATGAAAAAACAATTACTAAAAATATGAGCCAGATAAGGATTAAACATTTATTCTTGAAGCTTGAATTTTGTTTTATATGTTCATATCATACCAGGACTTTAAAATGAAAAAGACTTGAGTATAGTAAGTATTTTTGTTTAATGATGGACTTTGTATTTTTATTTTATTTATCAATGTTCAAATTTACCAGCTTCGGGTGGAAGTGTATACAGCTATCTAATACTGTTTTCTTTCACGTAAAAATTAATCTAATGCAATAATTTTCTACATTTTAAATATAAAAGCATTATTTATCATATATATTTTCACAGCCTTTGTGTCTGCATTCAGAATCTCAGCATTTGACTACAGGTGTGCAATTGGTTACGGACCCTCTTCTCAGCAATCTGATTGGTTGACTCTCTGTTCATTTGCATGAAGTACATTGCCTGATTACTGCACATTAACACTTTCTGTTTGAGATAAATTACCAAAAAAATTCCCCTTTTCTGTTCTGTGTGTGAGTGTGTGTGTGCGTGTGTGTGTGTGAGAGAGAGAGAGAGAGAGAGAGAGAGAGTGTAAAATGCACAGTTGCTATTCTTTTCTGAACTATGTAAAAAATAAGAAACTCCTCCATACGTGTTGTGAGGGCAGTCGTGCTTGTGGAGCAGCTTTTCTATGTGCTGTATTCCAGCAGCTTCACTCCTGATTCAGTTTCTGATGGGATGAAACAGAGTTGCAGTTGCAGTTGTAAAATAATGTAAAAGTGAATCAGGTTTGGTCAATTGTGTATAAAACAATAGTAACCTGCACATTTTACACAGACAGACTCCCACAGTCTCTAATTTTTTCCATGGCTGTATATGTATGTATACTACTTTATTTATCTTCTCACCTCCCTGATGCTATCTACAGCTTTCTCAGACTTCTTACCCATTTGAAACAGGGGTGTCAATCTAGGTCAAATTCAGAAGTGAGTTCAAGTAATAAAGTTTAGTGAACAGCAAACTTCATGGTCAGTGTTGTAGAACTAACTTCAACGTTATACTCTGAACTTGGAGTTGAGAACACCATCTTGAATTTATAAGGAGGGATTTCTAGTTGAGGAGGAATTGTCTTTGATTTTTTTCTAGTTGCAGATCAGAAATTTCGACTTACTATCTCAGCTCTGCAGAGTTTAGCTTTCTGCCTCACTGAACACACCGGATTCAGCTCATCTGTTCATTAACAAGGCCTTCACCAGTTGAAAGAAGAATATTTGAAGAGAGAAAATGCTGGGCCCTAGAAGGAACCCAGTTTGAACTTTTTTATCAGCATTATTTATTCCTCTGAACGAATCCTTCTTGAACGAAGCTTTTCAGAATCATGTTATCAATGTAAACACAACAATATTGTATCTTCCTGAAGAAGTTGATTCCAAACATTTGAACAGTGGACTCTGATTAGATGGCTATTAGAGAGAGGTCAATGAGAGGATCTCACCATATCTGCCTCTTTAAGGAACGAGCTGCTGGAGGAAGCATATTCAAGTGCTTTTATATTTTATTTGGGCCCCAAGCGGAAGCTGCAGACCTGTGCTTGATGATGCACTGACAAGTGTTTCAGGCTGCTCCCCCCCTGGCTGTGCATTATGACCGCGCCTCTGTTTTGGACTTGACAATGGTGATAACACTGGTGGCGCCCACTTTGCCTGGTATGAGTGGCCCGATGACGGAGGTGATGGGGCCCCGGGTGGGGGTCACCGGGCTGCGCGCCACAGTCCTGGCGAAGCTCTGCAGGGCCTCATACTTTGAGCGCAGCACGTCCAGCTCCACCTTCATGCTGGCATTCTCTGAGGCCAGTTTCTCCACCTCCTGCTGCAGCTCAGCTTTCTGCTTCTCCAGCTCTTCCTTCTGCGTCACACGCTTCACCCGGCAGCTGGCCGCGTAGCCGCGGTTCTTGAGCGTGCGCCGTCGCTGCTTCAGCTGCAGGATCTCCTCCTTGGAGAGACCGCGCAGGTGCTGATTCAGCTCCCGCACCGACATCGACACCAGCTCATCGTCCGTAAGGCTTGTGCCATTCTCTCCTGGCTCCCGCTTCACCTAGAGGGAGAGACAGAGAGAGACAGAGAGGGAGGAAGAGAGAGAGAGTGAGAGACAGAGAGGGAGGGACAGAGAGAGAGGGAGAAAGAGAGAGAGAGAACGAGAGAGAGAGAGGGAGAAAGAGAGAGAGAGAGAGAGAGAGAACGAGAGAGAGGGAGAGAAAGAGAAGGCGAGAATGAGGCAGTGAGGGATACAGGCCAAGAGAGAGGGACAGACAGACAGAGGGACAGAGAGAACGAGAAAAAGAGAGAAAGGTACAGAGAGAGGGACAAAAAGAGAGAGATATAGAGATACAATAAAGAAAGAAATCGGGGGGGGGGGGGGGTAATGAAATTCAGACATTCAGATGAGTAACAGAGAAAAATAAAAAGAGATGGAGAAAGGAGCCAAAAGAAAAAGAGCAGGAATGGAAAAATGCATTGATGCCATTTAAGCATCGTGACTGAAGGTGTTGATCCAATGGCACTGATGTCAGAATAATCGTGATGATAATGCATTCAGATTTTGGCAAAAAAAGAGACATTCAGGTTTATTCTCAAATATAAAAATCCAAGAGCGAGCTTGTTACAAATTTTATTTTCTGTAATTTACTATTCGGTTAGAGAAACTATTCCTCCTGTTGCGTTTGTGTATTGAGTGTATCTTTCAAGTACCTCTGAATTGAAATGTGAGATTTTGATGGGTTGAACTGCAATGGAATTACTGTGATTTCAGACATTTACATCTTCAAAATGAGCCATTTCATGACCAGTAAAACAATGAAAATGACATGGAAAACCAATAGAACATGAATAAAGGCAGCAGTGCAGTTGAGACTTGCCTTCAGGGCTTTGTTTCCCTTGTTTGTGGTAGTCATGCCACGAGAGCCGCTCTCAACTTATCTGTAAGATTATCTGTTGAGAGAGAAAAGAACAAACAAATTTTTAATCATTAGGACCAAAAATTATCTTTGCTCATTCCAGTCTGTGACAGGATCAGTGCATTTCCACTAATATCTGTCCAGGAAGAACCAACTATGGATGCATAGCATTAACAGCAACAACAATAACCTAAAATTAGGGGCAGATTGCTTACACAACACAAGTTGTCAAGAATTTGATCAATATCACCACGTGCTTGTGGTGTAATGTTTAATGTATCGGTATCATGTTCTTATGGGTGTAATATAATATGGAGCGGGGGTTTTTTCATCACAGTCCACAGAACCCGCTTTCTTTTGAGTTTTTGATCATTTCTGCATCCCAAAACCTGATGCAGCTCATAAAGGGCTTGAAAGCTGACGATCTGGATCAGATACGTTGAGCTATAATGAGACAGGGAATGGCTTAAGCTGTGGTCTAAATGACTGGGACTGATAATAATTGGTAATATGGTCCTGGGAATAACGTTTCAGGTGAACTGAGAAAACACAAAGAAGATTAGAATACATGCAAATAAACACAGAAACAGTACATTGAAGTTCTATGTCTGTCCAAAGCTACCCTCCATCCAGGACCTGCTTCAACTAATCAGAGCTTTTTTACACTACATCAGATGGACAGAAAAACTTCATAGATTCTAGAGGAAATTTCTCATGTAATGACTGCAAAGACACACAGGGACAAGAACAATACACAAACTACAATAAAATATGTAGAAAAACCTCAATATGAAAATACACTATACTATGTACAGAAGTGCTGAGTATAAATACTAGAGATAAGAAACACAGCTGAGTGAAATCTACTGACAGAGTACGCACGTATTGTATTAATTCTAATGTTCTACAGTGTTTTATAGTGTTTTACTATACTGATGCTAAGATCGTTTGTTTCTTGACTGCTTACAATTTTGCATGTTTTTATCTATTTTCACAAGAAAGCTGCTGAATGTGTTTAACTCTGAACTATTATTGTCTGAATATAAAAGAGCACTATCAGAAGACAGATGTGAAATAATGCTTATCGGCTCAATTTTCATATAAGCGTATGCCCAGCACAAAATAATGTACAACTTACAGAGCTAAGCAAAAACAGGAGAAAAGAAACAGTACAATAGGTCCAAAGCTCCAATAATGGGAGCCCGGCGCAGGTCATTCCAGCTCACTGATTTCACACTCTGGAAGAAATAAAGGCACGTATATTACTGAAACCTCCAGAGACGTCTCGCTTGTTGTAGCTATGTTTTATCAGGTCAGTTATTAACATAATAATGCTGGTAAGTGTAAAAGTGTGAAAGCGGATCTTGATCCTGTTGTTTATGGACAATAGGCTCTCAGTTATTCTTCCAACAAAATGTACCTCTATGGACTCAGAGTTTGACCAACACTGTTAGCCGAAGATGGCCCATCTGTCAATAAACTTGTTATTATCCCTATAAAGACTCCCTTTTCTTTCTCTCTGGGTCGACCTGAGGAGGATGGGTTCCCATTTGTTTTTTCCTCCAGCTGAGGGAGCCTCTGTTGCCTTCGGCTCACTAGAAGCTCGGACCTGGACTCTGTAAAGGTGCTTTGTGACAACATGGTTGTAAAAATATAAAAAGATAAAAATAAAATTAAATGAATAAAATAAATAGCAAAGTCAGCTCTCCATACACTACGCAAACGGCGCTACGACGGAAAATCCAAGAAAAACACCTCACTGACATTTGGGGAAGCTGTTCAGGTGGGTAAGTGCAAAGCCTTGCTGTACAGAAACACCTTGCACCAGAGGCTCTTTAAAACATGCTGCCACACATGGGGGCATACACAAGGGAATCAGAGATGCTTCACAGGCCTGGTATAGACAGATTCAATGTGGCACCAGCAACAAAAAGTAAAAATAGAGCGTGGCTTTTCCTGAAGAAGTCAGGTCGGCCTACACTCTTAAATATAATGGTGCCAAAACGGGTTCTTTGGAGCGATAACACAAAAGAACCACTTTTGGTTTCCCAAAGAACCTTTCAATGGATGGTTGTTTAAAGGGCTCACATCACCAAAAAGTAAATGTATCTCATTTTTTTAAAATAAGAGCTTAACGTCGTACAGCATTTACATACAAAAGTGAAGTTTCAAAACATGCTATTCACTCCCCAGCACATACAGTTCATGTTTTAAAATTAACTGGTTTTATCATGAAAACCACTAAAGCTTACACACATTTGTCTATTTATGTTTGAGTTATAAGGAGTGTTTCAGTCAAATTGCGTTTTGATTGAGAATCAATGCAAGGCAGTCAGTCAGAACAGAGCTCCTTTTAATATCAGACCTGAAGATCAGTAACAAAAACAGCCTCTATAATACTAGGGGCTAGAGTGGGATTGAAATAAGGCCATTTAAAAAAACACAAATGTCAAAATAGCTGCTCAAATGCACTTCCAAGGTTAGAGTTTTATTACTAAAACAAGAAACTGGTACAAAAAAACTCGTAGATATGTCAACATTTGTCACGGTGGGCAGAATAGAGAGGCTTGGGACACCCTTGTTGCGTGGCGGATAGGCCCGGGCGTGACTGGCACGCGAGA
>JBBPCW010000027.1:1548247-1561047 GCA_037974425.1 Phenacogrammus interruptus | reverse complement strand
TACTCTGGTCACTCTGTTTACATTACACTGTTTACATTACTCTGTTTACATTACTCTGGTCACTCTGTTTACATTACACTGTTTACATTACACTGTTTACATTACTCTGGTCACATTACTCTGGTCACTCTGTTTACATTACTCTGGTCACTCTGTTTACATTACACCGTTTACATTACTCTGGCCACTCTATTTACATTGCACTGTTTAAATTACTCTGGCCACTCTATTTACATTACACCGTTTACATTACTCTGGTCACTCTGTTACATTACTCTGGCCACTCTATTTACATTACACTGTTTACATTACTCTGGTCACTGTTACATTACTCTGGTCACTGTTACATTACTCTGTTTACATTACTCTGGTCACTCTGTTACATTACTCTGGTCACTCTGTTACATTACTCTGTTTACTTTACTCTGTGTGCACAAAGCACTTTAACATCCCACGTAACTTTTTTCACGCTATACGTGTATTGCTACTACACTTATAACTTACACTTATAACCTGAAATTAGCTTATATATGTAATCCCAAACTTGTGTTGCCCCTTGTTTAAGCTGTTTTACATTTGTGTTTTAGACATTTTCAGATTGAAATAATTTAAATGTATGTACTTTAATACTTTACTTATTTTTGTATTTTCATTTATGTTTAATTTATTTTATAATGTTTGCAGCGGTTCATGATACATTTTACTGCGTTGTATAACTATGCATGTGACAAGTAAAGAATATTGAATCTAAAGGCAGCGCTGGAGTGCCCCAGAGACGACCTGCGACTGTCGCAGGAGCGGACATGAACGGACAGGCACAACAGGTGCGGTGCTCACCTGAACCAAACAGAAAGAGGCAGCAGCTTGTTAAAAATGACCTGAATCTGACAGCACAGCACACAGAGCAGAAAGCGACATTGGTGCACTGCCAGGATGAGTCGGACCGCTGCTGCTCCACTTCTATATCAGCGGCGTCAGAACAATGCTTCACATCTCAGCTTTTCAGGAGTAGAAAAAAAAACGTTTGTCATTTGTAATGTTTTTTTAATGATGTGTACTTTCTGCCTCCAGAACCACTGTACAATACACCAAGTTCACACTGCTGGATTAACCAGAGACTGACCCTCAGAGTTCATCAATGGCAATAAAAAGCATTATCAAACTTTATCTGCATTATTTCCCCAGTGTTACAAAGTCCTTATATTTATATTCCTTATTGAAACAAGTGGGAAATCATGTTTCCGACAAACAAGTGTGCAGATTTAAGCCTCCCCATACAGAATGCTAATCAGATGTAAATGTAATGCATGATGCAATTTACAATGCAGTTAATATTATTATGCAAATATTATGTAACTTCGGAGGGTCAGGAAAGAAAGAAAGCCTTTAAAATGTCCAGGCCGTAACCCTGTTTATAATTTCAACATGAATGTGTGCAGCTAATTGGTATAAACTGTATATTATCTCTGTCAGAACAAAATGTTACAAATATAACTGTTATTTTGGACTATTGAAACAGGACTACTGTTTTGAAACTTATTTTACGTCGATTAATAACATTATTTAACATTATTTACATACATCTGTTTTGTATATAAAATAAAGACTTTAGTTTTTCTTAATATGGGCCCTTTAACATTAATATGGCTTCAGGAATCTAAGTACTGCAAAATTAAGATGATTAGAGATTTCTGAGAGTTAGGAAAGAAACAGATTCAGGAGTTTGTTAAGGAGTTGGCAAGTGCTTCACTCCTGATGGTCAGAAAAGGTCTATAAAATGAACAGTTTAGCAGTCTTCTCTGGAAGCCATGACAAGAAATTAAAAGTTGCGATTAGAAGGATCTCTGCTCAGCAGAAAACAAACAACATTACCTCTGTCGTTTTATCAAAGCAGATGCTTCAAACGCAGCACTTTCAGCAGCGTGTTTCTAATTAGTTTCAGGAGAGTGTATGCTCAAGACATCGCGTCTCCTGTGGTGCTTAAAACATTTATAGCTGAAATACAGAGGGATCTTCAGCTGGCTTCTGGAAACAGCGTGTCTGTGGCCTGTAAAGTGCTGTGTATACATGCATTTGGCTAAGTCTAAAATGTTTTAAATGAGATCCCCAAGGGCATTACATGGCAGTACAATAGCAGTTAGTAGTTTGAGATGAATAACAGCATTGTCAGTTTCAGTATTCAAACCAAAAACTTTTGGCTCATCTCAACTCTACAACTGACACAATTTGTCAAGCCCCTTAAACACCCTTCAATTTTGATGAAAAGCCCAAGAAAGGCGCTTTTAACCTTTCAGTCAGAGGAGATAAAGCGAACTGCCCTCTCTTACCTCACCAAAAATGAATGTATTTCCTATCCTAAATGCTTTTCCCTCTTTTGTGGCTGCCCAGTGAAGGGTTCAGGGGCTCAGGGGCTCAGGAGGCCGATGTAAAGGGATTTTGGGTTGGTGGTGGTGGGGGGGGGGTTGGCTGTCTTTTGCAGGCGCAAGCTGAATTTTTATGAATCGCCAGGAAGAACGCTGACAAATCAGAGCTGATTACTTGTAGAGGAGAGACATTACACCCACAGGAAAATACAAAGCGCTGAGTGAGGTCGCCGAGGAGAGAGAGCGAGCGAGACAGACAGTGAGAGAGGGAGAGAAAGAGAGGCAGCCTTGTGAAAAATGCACCCTCGACACATTTGGAGACACTCAGAAGGAGGAGGGGGAGGGAAAGAAAAAACCCTGATCTCAGCAAGGACCACGACCAAGGCACCAATTAGGGAGTTGTGAAGTTGAACTAACATGACCAAATCATCATTTCCAACCTTCAAACTCCTGGCCTCCCTAATAAATCTGGAGGATGTTTAGGACTTGCACAGCCTAAAAGATACATACAATGATCAAGAGATTATAAAATGTACATATATATGCTGAGCCATCATGAGCATCATGGCCTCAGGGCCTCCTGCCACGAGTTAACGATTGTGTACTTCTGCCAAGGTCTCTGGGGGTCTTTTAAGGCATCTGTGTAGGGATATTGTAAAGAGGCAGCGTTATTTGATGCCATCCCTTCCACTTAATACATATTTGGCAATCTGCTCTGTTGTGAAAGAGATGGCCAATATTCCAATAAACCAGGAACACACTGATACAGCTTCTGGGCCAACACCAGAAACTGGAAACTGCCCACACTCGTTAAACCTGTTAACACTTTAAAGATGGATCGATTCGTTTTACACAGCTATGACATGCAGTAGCTCAATCATTTAATGCCATTTTAAAACATGTACATTATGATGGTAAGTATTTAACATTTACATTTATGGCATTTATCAGACGCTTTTACCCAAAGTGACTTCCATTCCCTACCTACAGGGGGCAGTCTCTGGTTAAGGGTCTTGCTCAGGGACCCAGTGGTGGTGCTGAAGGTAGGATTCGAACCCATGATCCCCATGGTCTAGAGGCAAGTGTCCTACCCACTACACCACCACCACCCCCCCCACCCCTTTAACACCATTTAGCAATTCAACCCGAGACTGGTAGGTGACTGCAGCATTAGGCATGTAACCCAAGGACTCTAAATAGGGGATTCCCGCTTAGACCTTCTGTTTTAAGTGTTTGAGCCCATCCCTGCTCCTAGAGACCCCCTGTCCTACACAGTCTGAGGGTAAAAAGAGGTTCATAACAACCAATTAATATATGCAATTAATATAACAACCTCTACTACACCGGGGACCCCTCCCTCCACCATAAACCCAGGAGGTTTCTATATAATCACCCTCACAATTATACATGCAGAAGGCTGAGGAGCAATTGGCAAGCAGAGTCGTGATATTAGTGAGTGGTAATAAACGCTATAATGGCAAACACAAACTGTCCATCATCTGGCCCCCAGAGCACACCACCGCTTGTACATCTAATCCACAGTAGAAGGAAAAATATTCAGCCTTGCCTACTGCCTTTAAGCACTCCCTTCTTATTTTTCGCCTTCCTAGGACACTGTGTCAGCATCCAGAAACTGTCAGAACAAATATTTGTACAAAGAGCTTGGTTGAACCATGGGGAACTGTTACAGAGTGGATGATTCAAGTGTGTTGAGGTGATGCATGCCGAAAAACCCATCTTGACAGGCAGACTACATTGATGACTACATTGTCCCTCCAGAATGTTCCTGGGGAGCAGGTATACAGTTCGATCAACAGCTGTTACGGTGTATTCCAAGTAAAATAAGATGCAGGCTTGGTGTGGCGTCAGTGTGGTGTGGATTTCGTTTTGTGATCAGGTTTGTGGGGGGATTTCGGTTTGTCGTGGTTTGCCTTTTATCCAAGTTTGAAAGGGGATTTGTTGACATTTTCTTTATTTTTTCCTATGAAAGAAGTGATGAAAGCTTACCAGCAGAAACACTAAGACAAGACAAATTCTTAAATCTGGTAAACCAAATATCTAACCTCTTGTTTGTTTTGGAGGCATCCAGTCCAAATCAATGCACGTTATTCAACAATAAATTTTAAATTTAAACTGTCAATTGACATGCTTACATTAACAGCGTGCAGGCAGTCTACAGTACTCACACGAAACATCACTGCCTCTTGGTTGCTGAATTCCATGTCATTGGACAGAACCAGAGGTGTTGCTATTTAGCCCACTAAAGCATGTTTAAACGCTTTAATCTGTAGCCTAAATAAATACTTTCTCATCATGAGGCACAAGGAAACTGTAAAAATCCTTAACTAAGCTGCAGATTTAGTTCTTGATACATGACCACAGTAACCTGCATTTACCCGGTCAGCGTTTTCAACATGAGGGTCTTTTTTTAATTGTGACAAGCTGCTTTTTTGAGTGTTTCTTCAGAAAGTCAAGAGAGTCTGTTGCTAAGTAACAAGAGGCTCGAAATGCATGTTGGTATACATCCAGCTGATCTACGATAGTCTCTACGTGTGGATTGTGGGAGATTGTTGTGCCTGCAAAAATCCCTCTGGAATTCTGAATCTAAGAGAAACACAGCTGACATTGCTCTAAAAAGCGAATAGGAAAAAATTTCAATTACAGAGGGTGCCTCACAGATGCCACTAGCAGTCATGGGTTTCAAACCCACAACCTTCTGAACGCAGGGGCAATGCCCTAACCACCAGGCCACCAGCTGCCCCAAAATCATTGAACCTCTTATATAAAGCGGAGTTCCATTGTGCACATTTCCTAAAAGCAGGTGGGACGTTCCATCTTTCTAGGTTATCTAGAAAGAGGCATTATTGCTGATCTACAGGTGCTAACAAGTAAAATGATGGTAGGAACTTCAGTTGCATTTCAGAAACGGTAAAAGTGGGAGCCCAATCAGCAGCAATCATCCTGAAATCAAAATCGTTCAACACCCCCCACTCCCCCATTAGACGTTAGAGCCTCGTCAGCTGCTAAGCTTCAGAAACGGAGTAATTTCAAAAGCCGCTGAACTCCAAGAAACTCCGCTCGCTAATGAAGACCGACCGTGAGCGAGTGCTTCAGAAACTTTCTGTATTTAATTTCATGCATGATCTGCACCTGATATTAATGTGGATTCCACCCTCCCCTCCCTTCAATCACACACAGATAGAACAAAAAAACAAGGCTCTCTCACACACACACCCACAAACACACACACCAGCAATGATATTCGGATCTAATCATCCCTCCCTTCACTAGAGTGAAGTCAATTATCAAACAAGCTGCGTGTGTCGAGCGCCATTTAACCACGAATTAAAACTCAGACTCCGCTGATGGCTGCCGGGGGCGAAGGAGGCCGGCGCCAATTTATGTACCGAAGTAAACACGAGGTGGTGGAAAGGCAGGGAAGCCATTAAGCAGCAGCTATTCAGAGCGTGAAATAAGAGGGGAGAAAAGGGAAGCGTATTATTCAGCTGTTTCGCGCGGTGGAGAAAGGGCACGGTGATGCGCCATTAGTGGGGGCCGAGCATAGAGAAATGTTAACGCCTTCGCTTATTACAGGTGGAACTGATGGAAGGGTGAGAGCCAGAGGACCATCCCGAGTAGAAGAGAAAAGTAAGTCTGGTCCAATACAAGCACAAAGTTTTCTAAACTACTTTTGCACCACCTGTGCAACAGAAGGCCCCGTTCAAATACAGTCACACACTCCCTAAGGTAACAAATTAGAATGACCTTTTCACTTAGAGCGCTGATATGAGACTGAGGATGCTACAAACTCTATGACTTCTATGGAAATAGTAGTGGAAGGCTACTCATACAGAACTGAGATGATTCATCAAGCATCTTGTGCCTATAGAAACCCCTCATCATAAACGCAGCACCAAGTAATTTTCTTCATTCATCATTTTAACTGTAAAATGTAACAGTGCTGATATTAGTGAATTAGCAAGGATCAATGCAGGGATCAGTCCATGTTGTTCTGTTTTTTGTGTATTTATACATGACACCTGTCCAGTGAGCTAAAATACATTTCCTGTAGTTTTGCCTCTGTCAGTTGATGGTGCTTTTTTAAATTGTCATTTTGTTTCACCTCTTTTTTTCCATTATATGAAATGGGCGAGTGAATGAGTGAACCATTCTTTATACAGCAATCAATCATACACTACCATTTGCAGAGCATTTTATTCTATGAAAGTGAACTACATATTGAGTCGTTTACTGTTGCGAACCGTACCTTTACAAAGCGGTCGACACACTATTCAGCGTCCCATTGCTTCAATCAGTGTGAGTTTTGTTCTGTCAGGGCCCCTTGCCAAATTCCTCTGTGCATCGTTAGCATCACCTCCATTTCAAATGAATGGAGGCGATTTTGGATACAAACACCTAGGTGAAGGGGCCAAGTTGTTAAAGGCACAGAGAGAGTGGAACTGCAGTGGAGAGATTGGATTTCTTCCCTCATAGAAAATCTGAACACAAGGTAGATTCAATATTGACCTTTGGGTCCCGCTCCAAATGTTGTTATAAAAAGATCAGATTTTCTTTTTTATGCAGTATCGATTTTGTGCAGCTGTAGCCCTCCACATGAGAGAGCCACAATTCAAGTAGAGATAGAATGAAAGGTTGAACCTTCGATGTGTATGACTGAAATTAGGAGAAATATCTCCAATGAAAGCTCACCAATGTCTGAACCCCGACTGAAATCGGAAGGCAAGTTTGCGGGAGGCCTATTGGAAATAATAATAACTCCAAGGCTGAAGTAATTGGCCGAGTCTGGCGCATTACGATAGCCTGCGGAATCAAGAGTGCAGTGGGATACGAGGCTCTCAAACGCCTTTCAAAACATTCTGCCCAGAGGAAAGGATTGAGAGGGAACGGACCTGGCAAAGAAAGCTAGGCTCGCAACCCACACACTGACAAAATAGCCTGCATGTACCACAGCTCCACTTTGAGAGGAAAAGTACGTTTGTTTTAACATAATAAACAGGCCCCACACCTCAAATCACACCATTAAGCCTAGCATTGAAAACGAACACCGCTATCCAGCTGAACATGCATACAGCATAAAAGAATGACAACCCTTTTAGCCTAAATAAAATGATATCAATCAAAATCTTAAAGCAATACAAAGATCAGGAAGCCTCCATCAAATGATCCATAGGTGTTACGAAATTCACAAAAGTGTTTGTTTGTTTACAGTTTTCATGGAAGAGAGTTGCAAACTGTTTTAGAAACATTAAGCATTTGTTACATTTAGACACTGTGATAAAACCTCATATATCCAACAGGATAACTCTATAGAAGATGGGGAAACATTGTATTCCTAGTTTCAGATCCCATTCACATAATGTAATGCAGAGCTGACGTTTGGGGTAAATAAAAAACCCAGAAACTTGAATTACAAGGTTTAGAGGCACAAGGCTGAGGCCACCACCACAGCACACAGAGAGAACAGCACAAAACTCTTTCTCTGCATTTAACCCATATAACACAGTGCCTGGGGACGGTACCTTGCTCAAGGGTACCTTAGAAGTCCTGGGATTTGAACCCATGACTTCCTGATCAGAGGGGCAACAATACCTGTATGATAAATGTCAGGCAGTGATCCTCAGAGTAACCATGAACTCAATCAGTCGATAACTCACTGATTTCTGAAAATGAAATCCTTCTCTACCTGCAAAAAGTTTCCTTCTAGAAATCTTCTAAAAACCCACCCACAGATTTTTTACACTCAAAAAGGTAGTTTTTCTAAGACATCATGCCAAGAGCTATATTATTTTTACTGCATTCTTTTTACGGGAATACATTCTGAAGAAATGCTGCACGTTTGCCTGCCCCATGACTGAAGAGTTATGAACACCAGGCTCCCCACATGACAAATAAAGGCCATTAGAACATGTTACAGCCTAAATCTGTGTCCCTGTTCACTCCTATGGGGTGGTAAAACCAGTAAAAAATCAGTAGCATATTAATTAAAATGTCTGTAAAAATGTTTCCCCAAACTGATGAGTATTTCAGTACAAGTAGTTCATTACTAATTAATAACTATGTATTGTGCACTACTAATTGGTGACATCAGTCCTCAGGGGAATTGTGGTTCTTCGAAATCCTGATGAAACTGCGTAAAACTTCTGGTTTCGTCAGACGATCGTATCTGTCATGGACTGACACCAAACAACGGCTGACGCAAAGCGGCAGAAAAAAAACAAAACAAAAAAAATGCTGCGGTAAATGAATGCTGAAGCTTCGTTTGCATTCCATCACTGGAAAGCCAACATCATCTGCACCTAAAACACATACAGCCCTCCGCAGAGCGCAGCTTTGAATGTGCAACATAGCAACAGCAGGCGAATGAAAGTGCGAAGCCCACACTTGCAGCGAGTTTCATCATCAGCATCCCCTCCCAACACCCCCCAAACATTTCTCTTGATCCCCCCTCCTCTTCATGGCATTCGCTCTAGGCTTTCCCAGTTCTCTCTGCATATTTAGATGTACTTTTGAGGACATGCCCTAAAACCCAACCCACCCCACCACCCTCCACCCGCCAATCAAACTCTCAAGGACTGTTGATGATGTACGAATGACTTTAGCAACTTATCAATGTGCCACATGTCTTTGCACAAGACATTTCCTCTGTGCACTAAACTCTTTCTCCTGGTTTCATCAACTCCCCCCACCCTCACCCAAGCACACCTTAGCCAATGAGCTCCAGCTTCCACATCACCCGGGAGTAGGAGCGACGCTTATACACACTGTTGTGTGTCGTGATTGGTCTTATGGTAGCCAGTTGGAAGTGATGGACCATAAATCTCTCAGCCAATGTCCACGGCCTATTCTCCCCAATGGTCCACACCACAAAGTCTCTCTCTCTCTCGCTCGCTCAGACACACACACACACACACACACACACCCTTTCTACCCACGCCACCCCCTGCTGCACAGTGAAGGCCCTCATCTGTTCTTGTTACCTGCTGTGGCAGGAGAAAGAGAAATTACAGAACGTGGGGCTGGGTCTCCTGACACAAAAGGGCGTCCTTATAAATGCACGGCTGGGCTGAGTGCGCCTGGAGCGCGAGAGAGTAATGGTATTGCGATCATGCCAGTGTTGAGTCCTCGTTCTTCCATTGGGTGCCTGGTCTGATTGAGGGATTTTAATGACTTCTTACAGGTCAGAGTCGGCACATTATGACCACCAAGGTGTGGCACCAATTATAGACATCTTCCTGTACAAAAAGGAAAGGGCTTCAACTCGAGCCTAACGCTTCCAGATCTAAAAGCTTCTACATTCGCAGTCTAACCACAGGCTGGAAATAGAGTGTGTTCATCTTAATTGAGAGTGCTATTGCGGCCACTCAAGAGTCTGTGGCCACAAGAGAGAGGCTATTGCAGGCTGAAGGAGCCTCTGCTCCTGAATGTTTAATGACTTTCATATTATTAGGAGTAAACATAGACGCACAGGCATGGAAAGTGGAAATGATGCAGTTCTTGCAAGCAGAACACAATTACAGCAGTATTGGATGAGAGCTTGATAGAAATTCATGGAAAGTCAAACGCACTCGGATGCATTCTAACAGGTCTCGGTTTCCCCAGATGTGCATGAGAGAGGACGGCAGCCCCCAACAGACTCAGCATCATCTTAATATCAGATATAATCAAAGCACCGGGGCTTAGTCCATACACCCCCCATCCCCTTCTCTCCGCTCCTTTATCGAGACACAGTCAGCTGCATCCCCCCCACCCTCTCTGGACAGACCTTTGTCCACTCGCTCGCGGTTCGCTTATGATGAATCAGCACGAGGAACAAAAGCGCGCTCGCGACGCCGGGAGTCCTGTAAACAATGCGACGTGAGCGCGCTTCCACAACGTAAAGCTCGCGGAGCCAACGACTCATTAACCTTCAACACCAACCCACCAATTCCCCAAACCACCAAACCCATCAACCCAGCAAGCACCCCACCAAACCACCAACCCACTAACTAACCAGCCCTCGAACGTACCAGACCACCTGCCTGCCGGTCTGGATCTTCCCTCTCCGTGTCGGACTGCCTTACCGCTGCAGCCGCGGGAGCTCCGGACCCGCTGGTTCCTCGGTTAAAGCGGGCACAGGCAGCCCAACCTGCGGGAGCCAAGAGAGTGTGTGGAGCTTCGGCTCGAGGCAGCAGCAGAACTGAACTGAGGACATGAGCTAACAAACTGCTCCCCCAGCCCAGTCACACATCTCCCGACCACTGGGGGAAAACAGCCGGAGAAAGAAGGGAATTCCTCTTACTGCTCCTCTCACAGCTCCTCTTACTGCTCCGCTCCTCCTACTGCTGCTCTCATTGATCCTCTCTGTCACTGCTCCTCTCCCTGCTTCTCTCTTAGTTCATATCCCAGCTCCTCTTATTGCTCCTCAGCTCCCCACCTTGCTCCTCTCACACCTCCTCACTCCTCCTCTCAGCTCCTCCCTTCTTACAGCTCCTCACTGCTCCTCTCCTCAGCTCCTGTCCCTGCACCTGTCTTAGTTCCTCTCACAGCTCTTCTCCCTGCACCTCTCGTAGTTCCTCTCACAGCTCCTCAGCTCCTCTCACAGCTCCTCCTCCCAGCTTCTCTACTTGTTCCTCTCACTGCTCCAGCAAAGTGAAGATGCGGTGAATCAGCAGAGCTGGTCCGGAGCAGAGATGGTCTGAAGCAGACCTCGGGTGGTCCGGAGCACATATGGGCTGGAGTACAGCTCGGGTGGTCCGGAGCAGAGATGGTCTGGAGCAGACCTCGGGTGGTCTAAAGAAGAGGTGGTCCGGAGCAGTGATGGTCTATAGCAGAGCTCGGGTGGTCTGGAAGAGAGCTCGGGTGGTCTGGAGCAGAGCTCAGGTGGTCGGAGCTATGAGCTCACAACGCCGCGCGCGCCGGGACTGAACGGGAGGAGGCGGCGCGCGCGTGCACACTCAGCATCACGGACACGCATTTCATCACGCAACTTCACTTCCACTCACCCGAGAGATATGCCCTCGTAATAGCTCTCTGTGCGTGCGTGTGTGTGTGTGTGTGTGTGTGTGTGAACGAGCTGCGCCCGTCCGAGCGCGTGCATGCACCTGCGCGCGAGGGGATTTTCTCCTTGTTGATTCTCTTGTAGCGATGCGTCATATGATGTTTGGTCACGTGGCTTCATTCATGAAGGAACAGCTGATTTAAAGGAGTCGGGCGCAAGACAGACATATCACACACCAAACATAAAGTGCATCTAGTCTGTTCCTATTCCACAGATTCCTTAACACTTCTGCATTGTTCACATACAGAGGTGGAAGCGGAGGGCGTCTGAGTCTGAGAGAAACCTTTTCATGGTGGAACCAACATGCAAACAAGTATTTACATGTACTGTTGACATTGGTAAAATATCCAGTTCAAACCAGTCCAGTTTTATTTATATAGCGCTTTTTACAAGTTGTCTCAAAGCAGCTTTACAGAGTCCACGTCCAAGCGCCTCGTGAGGAAAAACTCCCTGAGCTGGATGAAGGAAACCTAAGGAGAAACCAAGAACTCACCCTCCTATGGTTCACCCAGAGAGAGAAAGAAGTCTCAGTTGAGATAAGAGAAGGCCTTCATGTACAGATTTAATCACTGTAAGACAGATTGTCTGACTATGGCTAACAGGATAGGTAGAAGTAGATTTTGCTGGAAGAGTTGCTGAGAGTCTCCAGTCCACAACAACAGGAACAGCAATCTCCTCTAGAGCTTTAAACAGCAGCTGCCCTTGGCTGGGGGAGGAGCACGTTGGGAGTCAAAAGCAGACGGGCCAGTCAAAGACATTTTGGCACCAATGGTCTTCAGGGTATAATTTAAAACTGTAAGGAGTAAATGTTAAGACTTGCTTCATACCTCACTACACTACAGGATAGCAAGAAAGGGCAGAGCCGAGGTGTATGAAAGGCATGAGAGTACCCCAAGATGCCAGCGCACATGTATGTGAGGAGTGGCAGGAAAACAGCCCAGCATCCCAGTTTACTAGAATTCTTAATTACAGAAAGCCTGACTGAACAAGTAGATTTTCAGCCTAGACTTAAAGACTATGTCTGAGTCCCGAATGTCATTCGGAAGAGCATTCCAGAGCTGGGGGCCTTATTAGGAAAACACTGTTCCACCTGCTGAAGCATTCCTAATTCTGGGGACAAGTAAATAGTCAACACCTTTAGATCTGAGTGAGCATTTATAGTAAGAGATGAGTTCATGCATATATTCAGGTGCAAGGCCGTTTGAGGCTTTTACACCCTTTTAAGCTAGATGTTAAAAACAGACCTCAATTTATTTAATCAATGTTTATCATCAGGATAGGCAGATATATAAAGCGTGTTATACACACACACACACACACACACACACACACACACACACACACACACACACATATATATATATATATATATATGTATA
>JBBPCW010000027.1:1511520-1532723 GCA_037974425.1 Phenacogrammus interruptus | reverse complement strand
ACACACACACACACACACACACACACACACACACACACACACACACACACACACACACACACACACACACACGTTAAATCACAAAAACATGAAAAGGTAGGCTTGATTATTATACCAGCAGTCACACAGATGTTAGTTATTTTTTTCCTGGTTATTACTTTTGTAATGTGCAGGAGTGTCTGTGCGTAAACTGTGCAGGTCACTATTGTTTTATACACTATTGACCACATTTGATTCAAAATTCCAAATCCAGTTCATGTCTGGAGACAAATTAAAAACAATACCTATAAATAATTTGGAAATGTTAAACTACACTCTTACATTATTTTACAATTGTAACAATTAAAATAGTGATGTTAAGTGCAGAGTGTGTGCATGTGCGACACTGTTTCATCCCAGAAACTGAATCAGGAGTGAAACTGCTGGAATACAGCACATAGAAAAGCTGCTCTACAAACACTACTGCACCCACAGCACATATGGAGGCGTTTCTTATTTTTTTACACAGCTCACACTGCAATCGTTCAAAAAAGGATAGCAACCTGTGCATTTTACACACACTACTGTAAAACTGTGCAATCAGAGAACAGAAAAGTGGTCTCATTTCTTTTCCCCATGGCTGTATTTCTAAACCATTGAGAGAAGCAATCATTTTTGTCATATGTGAACACGCCACAGCGCAGTGTGATAAGCTCAATTTTTTTTCTCTGCATTTAACCCATTTAACACATTCACCAAGTGAAGCAGCAGGCAGCCAGGAACACAGCACCCCAGGAGCAGTGTGTGGGGACGGTATCTTGCTCTAGGGTACCACTGTGGTGCCACTAGCAGTCCTAGGATTTGAACCCACAGCCTTCTGATTATAGGGGTAACTCCCTAAACACTAGGCCACCACCGTCCACTTGTGTTCCGTGGGCCATTTTAACCCACACTCATTTTGTCAAAGAAGGCAGTTATTCGATATGAACACTTCACGCTTCACTAGCAGTAACCAGAACAACCAGTTAATTTTAAAATAAAGATAAAAACAGTGTGGCTGCTAAAAAAAAGCTGCACCTGAACTCTGCTTAGGTTTTTTTCTCTTAAGCCTATCAGCCATATACTTTTTTGTTATTAAACCATTGCACCTATTACTGCGCAGGTGTATGTTTTTAGCTGGTTCTACTGGTGTGAAGCCAGACTCCTGACATGGTCACTTTGACGGTTTGCGAGTGTAAAGGCCTTTTCAAAATAGAAGCAGTACATAGCTATTTTTCATGCTTTAAGCAAGTGGAGATATACTCACCACAACAGTAACACCATCATGTACCAGAGAGGGTGAGGCGTAAAGGCTGGTGGAATACTTGCCGACATAGAGGGTGGACCTGCAGGAGGTCAGGGGAAAATAGAATCACACTATTGATTCCGCAGACTAGCCTTTTTTCATTAAAATAGTTTAATATAATTTTGCTGTGCATATCTTTCCAGAAAAATGTTGCAACTTAAAACTCTGTTGGATGTCTTGTTGAAACTCCCACCCAACAGAATGCGCTTGTAGCTCTTGCCAGCTACAGCATGTTTGAACAGCCATCTTTTCAGAAAAACAAAAGTGCCTACTCTAAAATTGTCCAGAAACTAAGTGGTTCATAATCTGAGCATACAAGACTTGGTTAATTTTGCAGTCAATGTCTAGCATTCTTATCTGAAAAGAGTATTGCTATAATAGTATTGCTATAAAGTATTGAGGCTTACTGAAACAAATGAGGTGATGTGTTCAGAAATAGATGATTGAATAGCACTTGAATAAAAAAGCTAACTTCAAAAAGTCTTAAACTTCCAAAGCAAATCGAAAGGAGAGGAGAAGACCCGCCTGGCTGCTTACATGAGTTTGTTTTCAGGTTTCTTCTCTTGAGGGAAAGGGTACTTCCACTGAGTAATGCGGCCCATTTTACCAGACGTGAAGGTGAGGTAGCGCAGTGTTTCCACTGCCACATTGGTGTGCGGCACCTTGCGCAGACCCTCACGCTGCCAGATGTATATGGCAACTACAGGAGAGTTGTAGTTCTGCACCCACTGCACATCACCCGTCTCGCTGTCCACGGTCACCACCAGGCCATCGCCGTTCGATACAAAATGGGCCATCTCTGAAAAAGAATGAGACAACATTGGACACCCGGACAACTGCTATACAGTAAACCCCCGCTTATTCGTTCTCTCGTGATTTTTTCTTAGAACCGAACTAATAATTGTTCCTGGAAACTCCCGCGTTACTGTGGAAACCGCATATATCATACACATTTTGTTTTTGCTTTTGTGACGCCCGGGCCTCGCTCGCCACATCCCCTCTTCCAGCACAAGGACAAGGGAACGTGGCAGATGAGGCCCGGACATCACAGTCAGCTGTACTCAGGAAGGGAGGTTTGAAAGGAGCCAATCAGAGAATGTTATTCATTTTCTCTGCTGATTGGCTGCTGCCCTGTGATGCATTGGCAGTTTACATTCTAGCACTGCGGGAGACAGCAGTTCAGTACAGCATGTACAGTATGGACACAGGTTTACTTTTACATTTTCTTTATGGATAATATAGTAAGCTAAGATTCAAGCGTTTTTGGGAGCACGTTTTGGATTTACACTATTGGAACGTAACCTCCTCGAGTGTCTGGGGTTTACTGTACTTGGAGCACACAAGAGTGCACTAACCTTTCAATGCATGTTTCCAGCTCATCTGTCTTATAATCAGAGTTAAGTAAATCCAAATAAAGGCTATAGAATGACATGGTACATGATTAAAACTTTGGAAACACTTGCCCATGTCTTTGGCATAAGACCATCTAACTTGCTTGAGACCAGCTAGCAGTAAAAAGGCTATAACGAGGAAATGGTTAAGACAAGAACCAGCTACAGTGGAATATATATATGTGTTATGGAAAAATTGAGAGAAATCTTTCTCTCAGACTTCAGAAAGAAAAAATATTTCAGATTTGGACTTAATGAACTGATTGTGTTCCATCTATACAGCCACATTTTTGTTAAAATGGTGACTCAACTGTATGTAAATTTCAGATGCATTTTTTGAAGGTTGTGTTTCTTTGTCGCTTGTGATTGGTCATGTGAAAGCTCCCCATGTGTATATATGAAAACCAGACAACCAAAATAAAAAAGGAAATAAAAAAGTTCATCAACTGCATTAAAGAATCCAGTATTGTTTAACCCAAAAGTCACAAAAGGAAAAGAAAGTAAATACTTACTGTATTTAGTGTCATCGTCTGGCAGTGTGGAGGCATAGTCGGAATAAGTGGCATTCCACCGCAGTTCCCGGCTCTTGGTGTCATACATGGTGATGGTGTACTCTACAAATGACAGAAGAAACAACCACACCATGACCACAGTGCACAGCTATCAACAGAATAAACTAGATGTATTGCATCGCAGGAAGCTGAGGGAACAAGCAGCAATCAGTGGGGTCCAAGCAGAGACTGAACGATCTGACTGCTTCAACAGATGAAAGAGGACCATTTGAATGTTGTATATGTTACAGTAAGGATTTACAGACAAAACTCATTTTGATTTGCCTTTGGTAGCTGTTCTGTAGAGGTGAGCAAATGCAGCCAACTGTAAGCACCCAATAATACAAATAATAAACTAGGATCAGGCGCCTCCTAGAGGCCAACTTGCAACACACATATAGTCATTTTTGACTAAACTGTTAACCAGTTACCATACAAAAAGAACTTTGCCTACCACACTGCAGGGGAATGAATGGACATGATCAGCTAGGGACATAAATCTATTCTGTTTCAGCCATATGTGGATACATGGGAGGGCTAAAGAGACTAATAAAGAGCAAAATGTGTTAAAAGGGGGATAGAGACTACAATGCAAAAGCATCCTCGACGTATGACATCTTAGTGTCTCATGTGACAGTCTCCCACTCATTACTGATCTGAGTGCTGCTGTTGTATTGTATGTTGCACCGATAGTCCAGGAGGATAATATTTTATCTCACTGTGTACTTGATGTATATGGCTGGGATGTCATTAAAAGTCTACTTGACTTGACTTACGTTTATGGCATTTAGCCGACGCTCTTATCCAGGGCAACGTACATTAGTGCTTGACTTGACTTATGCTACAACCATTTCAGACACTGATCGGTGGCATAAGTTAGGCTGCAAGAAGGTATAAGTGGCCAATCAATCAAGAACAGTCCTTTAGAACAATGTTGATCTGAACAAGAGAGGTGACCCGGGGAGGTGAACTCACCGGTGCGGCCCAAGTATAGCAGGGAAGAAGATGGACACAGCATCTCGGCGAAGGAGGAGGTAAGAGTCTGCTGCTTCTCTCCTGTCAGCAAATCTACCACATACCACACATCCTGCTTCTTACCTGTAAATACAGACAATCACTTCATGCATCATTACACAGAGACATGCAGAGCAACCAGAAGCTCTACCCTACAGGATTTGGGTTGATAATGCGTGGTTTGCTAATGTCCTGTCTCAGTCAGTGACACACCCTGACTCTTTCACCAGTAAAACACTCAGGCAGGTTCCAAGAGCATTAGTAAAACCAACAGATTTAAAGCCAAGACTGCAGCACAAGGTAGCCTGCAATTTCAGCTCAGTTTCATCAGACTTTACACCACAGGGATTCCCACTGTCTTTTCTGGATTTCATCTAGACATCTTCCCTCCCCACGCTTCAACCACAAAAGAAAACTTTCAGTGTAGCAAACAATTCAACCACAAATGTAAACAGATACAGGGCAGCGTGCCATGAGTTCATATCGACCTGAAAGTGATGAGTCAAACTAGGTGACTTCCTGGGGTTGCTGTGGTAAGAAACTGCAGGCGGTGCAACGCACATCTTAAACATCCACCCTTCGGATAATCCACATTTACTGCCACTTAAAGTAAGTGGATTAAATCATTATGTGCCTCCCTGATTAAATCACTATTAACCTACATCCCAAACACCCATTTAACACATAAAACACAGAGAGTGGAGTTAAAGGAGAGCGGTCAGATTATGAAGAAGAAAAAAACAACACACACAAGCCCACCTGAGTGGAGGCCTGATTGGTTTAAGGAAACTACACCCATGTGTGAGTCTCCACAGTAAACATAGTGGCTGTATGCCAAACAATAGGGGGAGGAAAAAAAACAATAGAAAAGCAAGGTCACTCCTCTCAAGTTTATTTAGTTAAAACGGGTGACAAACAGTAAATGGGTTTGGTGGGTTACAGGCTAAATCTGTTGAGAAACAAATGCTGATGGGTAGGACCAGAATGGGCAGGAAAGGGGGCTATGTATGGTTAAACAAGGGTAAAATTAAAACCTGTGGTCAGACCTCTGGAAAAGTCCACCGCCATGCTTCTAACCACAAGTGCAATACTTCTGCGCCTTCCCCATCTTAAGTTATAAAGAATTACAGAGGAACAAAGGAGAGTAATGCCCTATTTTCATTGTTTTCGTGACTGCTCTCCCACACGGTTTCCAATCTGTAAAGTAGGATTTCAAAGGTTATTTTTCCTGGAAAATATAACCTTTGAATGGAAATTAAAAGAGACACACATTTCAGAATTGCAATCTGAACTAAAACTGTTTATCAACAAAATATTGATTCGAAGACAACATAAGACACGAGCTAAATATCTTGGCTACCATTGCAGCACTGTACCATGCAGCTCTCAAGACGAGTGTACATGAGGTTTTTAATTCTAATTCTCTGATCCAGTTCATTGGGTCACATGTCAGGATTAGGGTTAATTTTGTAGTCATGGTACAGTAATATTAAATGGGAACTTTAGAAAAGTGCTTTTTTTACATACTAAAACAGAAGTCATTTTTTGTGAAATTCAAAGGAAGTGAGATGGTTTCAGGGCCTTACCCATATAAAGGATGCCATCAGAGCTGCGACAGGGAGAAGCATGGACCAGCTCAGGGATGGTGAAGGGCAGTTTCTATAACAACACCCAATTACATCAGTCACTCATTATGCCACACAAACAACCCAGTCAAACTAATGAAACTGAATTACTGAGGTGTTTTTATTAACGATGTCAAAGTAATGGTCACACAAACTGTAGTGGTCCATCGCCACTGACCAGGACAAAACTACCATTTAAATTATGGAACAGAAACTATGAAACCAGGCTTTCCTCCAAAGTCCCCACAGCTACAGGACAGAGGGTAAGGAGATTTTGCTTTCTACAGAATAAGGAAGCACTCAATGAGTTCTCTCACTCTCACCGTCAGACCCTCATTGTTCTTTCCTCCTAGAGAGTACAGGCTGCCATCATTGGGGTCCGGGAGAAAGGCAGGCCTGTGAAGAAAAGACAGACGTGACGAACATCAAGCGGTGTTGATTGCAATAAGATCAGATCAGATTTATCAGAAGCTGGACAAAATTATCATACTACGCAATCCTGCACTCAGGAAGAGTAATGCAAGCTCAGCAACTACACAGTTCCTGTTTTCTTTCTCGCCCTGCAGCGCGCACACACACATGCTCAAATAGTGTCAAGGTACTTACTCTGCCACATGGGTTGGGACTTGAAGAACAGGATCTGCACAGGGAAAGAAACAGATGCTTTTCAGTTACACGTGAATGGTGCTATCATGCAAATATACCAGCAGTTACACAAAACTAAACGACCCAGGACGAAGGCCGAGAGATTATGCACTGTACGAAGGCTGATAGACTCTGCACTGAAGGCAGTGCAACACTGACAATGATCTTCACATTCCCAACTTACACTGATAAATGTTCAAGCCACAGAATCCAAGTAACTACACCCCTTTCTGGGAGCTTCTATTTTACTTAAACAGAGGCTACATCTTAAATATCTGTTAACAGCCCCTGTAACTAATGACTGCAAGACTGTCCCTGTAACCAACGACTGCAAGACTGTCCCTGTAACCAACGACTGCAAGACTGTCCCTGTAACCAACGACTGCAAGAATGTCCCTGTAACCAACGACTGCGAGACTGTCCCTGTAACCAATGACTGCGAGACTGTCCCTGTAACCAATGACTGTGAGACTGTCCCTGTAACTAACGACTGCAAGACTGTCCCTGTAACTAACGAGTGTAAGTCTGTCCCTGTAACTAACGATTGCAAGACTATGCCTGTAACTAATGACTGTAAGACTGTCCCTGTAACTAATGACTGTCGCTCTGGATAAGGGTGTCTGCTAGATGCCGCTTTACATTGAGAAAGGGGCAAAGCCAACGATAAAGAGCGAGAAACACACAGACGGCACACTGATAACATGTCACTACTACACAAACAGCTCTCCGACAATAGCTGGCGCGTACGAGGCCAGTCCTCAAGGCCTCTGTATGCAATGTCTTGGAGCTTATATTGCACATGCATTACACCACCCAGAATATCTTCAGTCAGCAGACAAGACCTGCTCAGCTAGTGCATCTGGTTTCCAAGACACTCCGCCAAGACTGCCAGTGCAGAAACTGCGTGGCAGGCGGCCGAAACACAATCTGTTCCGCACTCCATGAACACTGAGAAAGGGTTAGTGGGCGCTGACCACAGCTGGTGGGAAAGCGTCTGGTTTTAATGAATGTTAAAGTGACAGTGAGCCTGTGTGTGTAATAGGGAAATGGACACAGGAAATGTAGATGCACAAGCAGAGGCGTCATCCTCATGCCCACTGCTTGGCCTTGACGACTGCATGCTGTTTGTGCCCTGCTGGCGAGGTTAATGATTGCCAGTGAGCTGCACTTCAACACACATGACGATGGCAGTACAGGAAAAAAAGGTGCTAACCCATATTTGGCCCATATAGGCTTACAAACAGAACACATACAATCAAAACATGTATTTCCAGAACACATCATCTTTACTATCGTTGTCTGTTGTGTATACATGTCAGGCCTGCAGGCTTTTCAGGAAATGAAATGTTATCTTGACACAACGTGTAACCTGTCGGTGTTTTTCACCTGTGGACAACAGCAAACCTGTATTCAGGTATTCAGTGTCTCAAAGCAGTAAGGGGGCCACTCCATTCCATGAATCCTCCCATAGCTGGGGCATTGTTGGAGCACTGTAACCTGAGCACTTGGTAAAAGACAGGAAAGTCCAGCCAAAGCAGGTCTCAGAGAACAGGGTTCACTTACCTTCCTTAAGCGTCCACTTGATTGAGCCAGAGCGCTTGTTAACAGCATGGAGGTTTCCATCCAGAGTGGAGACAAAGAGCAAGCTCTCGGGCAGGGAGACTGTGCTGGCACTGCAGTGGTTCTGCAAGAAACAACCAATGGATGTTTACATTTATGTCTACTTGCACATTGCCCTCATACTGCAACACTTGCACAAATCTCTACATTTGCACAATTGTAGCTCTTTACATCAAAGGTACTCTCTTTAGAACATCTGCTCCGTTTTTCTTCTCTCTTCGTATATATACACACAACCATGGGAAAACACACACACACACACACACACACACACACACACACACACACACACACACACACACACACACACACACACACATAGTCTTACAGTCATTAGTTACAGGGACAGTATACACATGCACGTACGCACGCACGCACGCACGCACAGTCTTACAGTCATTAGTTACAGGGACAGTATATACACACACACACAAACATCTAATTGTTGCTTTTGTAATGTTTGGGAGTGTGAAATGTGTAAAATGTGCATATCACTACTGTTTTATACACTATTGGCCAGACTTGATTCAAAACATTTACAAATACTACACAAAATGCATTATAGTTTGGAAATGTTAAACTACACAGCACTCTTATATCGTCTTACTACTGCAGCAATTAAAATAGTGATGTTACAAGCATAGTGTTTGCATGTGTGACTGCTTTACCCATCCAAATTTTACAAACACACACAGCTGCAAATTGTACAAACAGTGAACAGAAATAAAAAGGAAAAGCGGCCCCTTATTTTTTTTCCATGGCTGTATATTTATTTAATTGTAATTTAGTCCCTCTTTTTACCCTCATTGCTGATCTCAGTGCCTCAGTTATTCCGTCTCACTATATACATAAAGCTCTACTTGACTTGAATTAAATTTCCAATAATTGTAAACAGAACAATTATATTACTAATTTAGATGGAAAAAGACTATGGGATCAATTTACCCACAATTAATGGAAAAAAATGTTTTTAGGAACTGTACATAATTTACATGCTTTGATCTTTAAAGAATGACTTGACAGCAGCATATAGAAGGCCCTTGGCTACAACTGTAAGACTGTGGAATATACAATGATTAGACAGCAACTGACAATACACAGTCAAATTGCAAATGGATGGCTCTCAAACTTCATTAACTCACTGCAGCCATTTCCTCTTCCACTACTAAGTACTTCGCAAAGTGGTCGGTGTGAAAGGACTTTAAGAGTCGTCATCACCTCAAGGAGCTGGAAAGCTTTAGGAAGCCACACTTGAAGTAGCTCACAATTGTCCAGACCAGACAGAGAAGGTGGCCAGGGCCAAACCCACAATGTGTTGAAGGCAACAGGCTGGGAGGAACATACTGACTGCAACAATGTGGCAATATCTTTGTGTGGGAAAAAAAAATTTGAACATTATGGGGAGAAAGAAATGCTGAAAAAACAGCATTTCAGAGCTTTTCTCAGGCCAGGTGCTGCGTAGGCCAGGCATTTCATGGTTCTATATCAGTGTCAATCATTCCAAGTTTACTCTCACATGGGAAGGCTTGGACTTCACTGCAGAACAGACATGAGGGAGCATTTGGTACATTTGGAGAATGAAGAAGATGCAGAAGTCAAAAAGTAGAGAGAGAAAAAAAGAAAGCATTAAAGAAAGGCAAAGTACAAAAGAAAGAAAAAAAGACAAATTCCTCCAGTTAACTGACATGTCTGTCTCGTTCTGTGTTTCTGGCATGCAGACTAATCGGAAGGGTGGGGTGGCAGTATTTCAGAATGGTGCCAGTTGCCCAGCCTGTGCTTTCTAATATCCTGCTGCAAGCCTTGCCAAGCTTCAACAGCTCTCATCTGAGACACGTACAATCTTAAACATCATGCACAGAAGACGTGTGGGTAGTCTTTTGAGATAAAACCTCCTTCATGTGGTCACACAGGGCCCTTGAAATTACAGGTGAGTCATTTCACAGGTTTAAAAAAAAAAGGTGAACTGGCCCAGAGCCTGAAGACCACAACTCGCCCATCAGGTTCCTCTTTCTTCAAGCTGAACTTACGGTCAAAGGAACTGAAAGTACTAACTGTTTTCACGGACATGTTCAGTTAAACAACAACTGCCTTTCATACCCAACTTTTCACTGCGGTCAGAAAACGGGTCAAGCAGGTGGATTCACACCGGAAAAAAAAGAGTTAGGACTGCAACAAACCATTATTAGTGATTCTGATTATTCCAAAAATCCTCTTTAAGGTAAAACAATAACCGCACAACAAAAAACACTGCATTAAAGGTTCAAGCGTAGCAGTAGGAGTAATGTCAAATCATCAACAATGCCACGACAAAAGGAATATTAAACAATCTAAATGATCTGAAACCAAGACACTTAAAAAATAAATAATCCAAATGCGATTCTTTAAATGAAAATTTGGTACCTTACTAAAAATAACTTCCGGATGACTTTGGCAGTAAAATTGTTGCCTTGTGTTACAACAAAGTAAAATATGTTTCACTGAGAAGTCCATATAAGGTTTCCCTCCTCACACATCAGTGCATCCATGGACTTTCCCCTCCCACCTACCTCAAATAACTTCTCAACCCACAACGCACAACACGTTCCCTCCGTTCAACAAACTCAAATCTCCTCCTCATCCCCAGAACGAACCTGAAGTCTATGGGAGATAGGGCTTTTTGTGCCGCTGCACCGCGCCTCTGGAACTCCCTCCCTGATACCGTGAGGGCACCACAACCCATAAACATTTTTAAGAAACATTTGAAGACATTTATTTTCAACAAAACCTTTGGATCACCAACTTTTACACATGTCTACTTTTTTGTTTGTCTTTGTATAATAATTTTAAAAACCTGTAGCCCTTTGGGGTCGGTGATGAAAAGGGCATTATAAATAAAATGTATTATTATTATTATTATTATTCATATCACAAAATTAACATGATGGCGGTTCTTCACCTTTTAACCAAAAAAACAAACAAACATGTGTAAGCCTAGAATGACCAGTGCGGCACCTTGTATAGACTATTTGATCACGTCTAGTTTGAAAAGAAAACCCTTGTGTCTTATTACCAGCAGGGTCTTTCCAGGACAGAGAACTAGGAGAATTTACAATATGCATTCTCAACACACAAACAGCCACCTACATATTGCAGGATCATTAAGAAGATTCATTTTCATCTATGATTAATAACTAACCTTTGTGACCTTCCTAAAAATAAACTTAAACTAAAGGACATCAACTTTTTTCCACGTTTGTGTATTTGTGTAGCTGTGGGAAGAAAAATAAATAAAAGATGTGTTTTTCCTTTGTTCCACTCGTCTGATTTGGCAGAGCACGGTGTAAAGCCTGTGCAAACACCAAACACCTGCAAGCTCTCTCACAAGGACCTGGAGACACTTTGAAGAGATCACAGCGTTCTCCCTCCTCCACTCCTGAGCGAAAGAGTCAAGCAAGTTCTCGGTTTCTAAAGAACACAAACATGCAAGACACCTGCTCCTCACACAGCTTCCAGCACGCCAGGTGCCTCAACCAACCACAGCGACTTCAGGGCAAGCTTAGTCGCCCGAGTCCCAGCTCTGAGCAGTTTAGAAGACTGAGGTCAGTGCCTGTGGAAGCCAAAAAGGCACAATGCTCTCATATCAAGGCTGTGATGCTTTTTCACTCCCCAGGCAGACATTGCGTAACCTTATTGTGTAATAATGTACACACTAGCATGGATGAAGCAAATTGTTTCTTCTGGCTGAGCTCTTCCTCTAGGACGGGAATGACTCTCTTGACATCCACCCACTAATTTAACCAAACGATATAGTGCTGGAGGCTTCACAGACCATGTGATTAGCAGACCCTCCCACCATTTTTCAAGACAAAACATTTCCAAAGTCTGTACTCGCAAGGACCCGTGGGTCCCACTCAGACTGCAGTATTTATGGTTTAGCCAGTTAACTTACATTTATGGCATTTAGAAGTCGCTTTTTTTTTTTTAACCAAAGCGACTTCCCTAACTACAGGGGACAGTCTCCATGGAGCAACTTGGGGTTAAGGGTCTTGCTCAGGAACCCAGTGGGGGAGTGCTGAAGGTAGGATTCAAACCCATGACCTCTTTGGCCAGAAGCAATTGTACACATTAGGTCACCACCACCCATAACTTCCGGCCTTCTTCGATTCAACCCTGGATTGTGAATCACTTTTTACCACGCGATAGCACCCTGCCAAACTTATCACAAACCTTGTCTACTCCGAAGAAGGTCAAGTTTGAGACTTTGGATCATAAAAACAGTTCATTGATCAAACAGAGAGAGCCTTTTGGCAGAGGAGGACTCATCCGTTTTCTTTTTTCTTTCTAACGAAGATTATTCTTAGCTTGAGGGTTTAAACCAAGTTAACCAAGAAAAGTTGTTAACCGCCACTGTGAAACTTCTTCATCACAAGGTTAAGTTAAAGCTGAAACTTGGCCAGCAACCATAAATAAGAAGAGACCACAGAATACATTCAGCCACATTCAAGTTCACATTAAGCTTAGTCTTTGTACAATAAAAGCAAAACTAAATCCGAAACAGTACTTTCCTCACTATCCTCTGCCACAGACCTGTTTCCATAAAGCATCCCAGTATCCAAGGGCTGATCTGGGACCTTTTCTCATTAGTACAGTCGCAGTAAATAACAGCAGAATCTGATCCAAGATCAGCATTGCTGTTTTCAGAAAACAGACAGCCCCCTACAGATACCCTACTGCTGTTCAAATTCTGAATATTAATTTGGAGAAGCTAAATTTAGGAGCATTAAAGGTTAAATACTGGATTTCGGACCAAGGTAATCGGTTTAAGGTTACAAAACATGGAAGTTAGCAAGAAGGTAAGGAGTTCCTGGTCTTGGACTATTTATTTGTGTCGGTCCTGACTTCTCTACAGCAGCAGAAGTGCAAAAAAAGAGAAGTGGGTTATTTTAAATAGTGACAAAGTATATTTCAGGGCATTGGCTAATGTGCAGTCAGTTTATTTCGTAAATTATTCAAGTCAGCAGGAAGACATCAATCTGATTTGTACTTTTAATCCAAACTCTCAACAAACCGCACTACCTGATGATGAAATAAAAATACTCGAACAAAGTTTATCTAAATTGCTAAATTCAAACTGCTGCAGGCGTTAAAGATAACCGTCACTGATACTTTGCAGGTAACACATTCAACGGGATGTTTCAGGGGAAGTAAGACTGCAGAATGCAAGGTCATAAAAAAAACCCACAATTAACCCACATAAAACCCAGAGCACAGGTCAACAAGGTCACCCTGACTTGACCAATCTAACAGAGGCCGAGTCACAGAGAAACGATCAAATTATGTGTTTAACGCTGACAATATGGTCGATAGTCTCAGAAGAGCAACCTGTGTATCTCACGTGGCAACACTGCTCAGGGTCACACACACACACACACACACACACACACACACACACACCAGAGATAAGCCTGGGTACACAGACCTCAACGTACTCCATTGACTGTTTACAGAAAAGCAGCCACATGCTCTCTGGCATTAGTCACTCACTTCTTATGCATGGCCATGCACCGGCTTGTTCCACACCTCACACTGCATATTCAGCTGGGTTTGGACAGAGTTAGGGTTACAATAACCTGGCCATTTTCCCACCTCATGCAGCTTATAGAGCAAAGACTACAGGAGGTATCAAACACAGTCTCAAATCAACAACTCCGCTAAAGACACAAACACACTGTGCACTCCTGCAGAGACAGTTCTTAACTGAGTTTCAGTTACAAGTGGGAGTACTGAGACCGAAAACTGTTTGAGAAAAACAATAAGAATGTAAATATAAAAAGCAAATATTTTAACAGGTAAAATCATATTTGAGGAAATCTGTACTTAAACCAGAACTCTGATGGTTTACATTAAAATAATAAATAGTATGTGCCTGTCTTGAAAATGTGATATCGTTTTGGTTTTTTTTTAATGGTCATGGTCAGTTCCAAAGGAAAGAACCCATCTTTGCTTAATAATACCAAAGTACAGAAGGTATAATGCCAAAGAAACCAGTCTGATGTGATAAAAGTTGAACATGTTGAAATAAGACATGATGAACCATAATCCATGCCGTATATTGTCTGGACTAGTCAGAATTTCGCAAGGTTTGCTGGAATAATGACTATAGTAATGACTACAGTTCTGCCTGATCCAGTAAACAGCATACAGGACCAAGTTTCTCGAACACAGTACAGCAAAATTATAGTAAGAAATTAGTCTATATGTTGTTATTCTGAGTGTTATGAGTGTGACGTGTGATATCGCGCAACTAAATGAAGGCAAAGGCATTTTACCACAATAACACTTTCTTTACTTTAACACATTTAACTCAATACTTTAAGACTCTTCACACATTTGAACACGAACACTTTTCAGACTCTGTAAGATTAAAACGAACACTCTTACAACTATTTTGAGAGTATTTTTATCAGTATTTCAGCTGTGAACACAGGGCTGTTTCCAGAACTACATACTTTGATTCAGTACAGTTTCCAGTCGCAACAACTACTTTTCTAGCAGTAAAAGCTCACTGGTTCCTGATCTAAATCGCATCTTTAACTTTCTTCACCCTGAACGCCCTATTTCTGGGATTTCTAGGGGGTTCTCAGGGAGAGGGGTATCAGGATTAGTCCCCGAGTCTAGAACACCAGCTCCGCTCTCTGGTGTCAGGGAGGTTCTAACTCTTCTGAAGAGGGATCTAGATTTAGTCAAGCTGTAAGCCCAGCAAAAGGACCCGGCTATGTTAAATATCGACGATATTCTCCAGATCTCCTCAGAAACCTCAGCTGTGTAGCTGCAGGCTAACGGCTAAAGCTAGCAAACTCACCGTCTGGAACAGCTCTCCAAGCAGAATACACCACACCAGGGCCCTGCTGCACACTCCCCACACCATCTTCACCCGTCTCACATAGAACAAAAAGAAATAACCGGCTCCACACAGAATATCAGAGTCAGACAGAGCAAACCAAGCTCAGTGTTTCAGCCCTCAGAGTTCTCCATAACACTTCGCCTCACCGAACCGAGCACAACGAGCCGACGCACAGAGTGAATCACTCCTCTGAATGTTTTCACTGAATCTTCCCAGCCGACTCAGATGTTCAAGTAGTACACATTTACCCAGTAGCGGCGTATACGTATACGTATATTGAAGAATATAAACGGTATATATAAAGAATATGAACTGTACATATAAATAAAATTAACTGCATAAAAATACGAACTGTACATATTCAAATATATTAACTGTACATATTGAAGAATTTGAACTGTTTCTGTCGAGAACATGAACTGTCTCTATCAACAATACGAACTGTATAATCAATAAAATTAACTGTATATATGAAGAATATGAACTACATGCTTGAACGGTGTTCTTCCATCGTGTGCCTGGATTTTTTGGTTGAACAATAATACTCCACTTTGAGTGTAAACCGTACATTACATCCAGTCTCTCACACCATTGACACTCATCTTTTACTCTCGATCTGACAAACAGGTAATGTTTGTGTGGCTGCCATCTGCACGATATAGACAAATGTATGACCTTTTTTCAGGAATTGAGCTAGGCCCCTTTCTTTCAGTGAAGTACAATCTTAATACACTGTTCAGATTAGTTAAGTCTGCATTAATTACTCACACCTCATACCACGATCATCCATACCTATGTAAATACCCTTTAGTTTGTATATGTATTTAAATGTCTTTTTTATGTAAATTTGTTTATTTTTTTCTGTAAAGTGACCTTGAGAGTTGTGAAAGGTGTTTATAAATGAAGTGTATTATTATTACACAGCAGACCAAGACATTTTGGGGAGCGCCATATGCTTCCAATTTTGGACCCAGTTTTTCTATTCCAGCATGGCTGTGTCCCAGTGCACAAAGCGAGATCTATAAAGACATGCCTGGAAGATCTTGACTGACTCGCACAGACCCCTGACCTCGACCCCATCCAACACTTTTGGGATTAACTGAGATTGCGAGCCAGGCCTTCTCGTCCAACATAACGCTCTAACCTCATGAATGCTCTACAGAATGAACGGGCATAAAATCCCACAGAAACTTCCAAAATAAGTGGAAGCTGTTATAGCTGCAAAGTGGAATCAACTCAATATTAAAGTCTATAAATTTGAATGCAATGCTATTAAAGTCCAATTTAGTGTAATGGTCGGGCGTCCCAACACGTTTGTCCATAGTATGTTAACAGCTTAACCTCGTGAAGGGGGGTTGGTCTTGCAGCACTAGTGAATCATTCCTGACTCTTTAATTGAATCGGTTCAGTGAACTGAATCAAACGCATTGTCCCGCCCCCTTCCCGATGGTAGTTCGTGTGCGCATGCGCAGTGCCATGAGCGGCTAGGGCCTCTACCGAGTGTGTGTTCCACGCTGGATCCGGAACACTACGCTGTTATTTTTCAAATGCTCGTCAACATGAGTGACTCGATCGGGCTAAACTGTATTTTTGTAAAGCCACGTTTGTGTTTAGAAGCGCAGGGGGTTAGAAAATCTCGGGAAAATGGCTGAAGGCCCAAGTGATCGCGTGGACAGGGAAGGCAGCGTGAGGGTAAAAGATGGCAACTCGGTTAGACCTAAACTAGAGCTTGATTTTGTGCTAATCTTTAAAAAATAATTAGTGGAGCGGTGTTCGCCATCTTTTTTGGTGTTTATTATAAAGAATCTGAGGCCTGTAGGTGGGAGCTTCCTGACACGTGGGGGACACGTGGTGCTCATTCTGAAGATCATAATCTGGATTTTCTGACAAATCATTGTAAACGGTACCCATTTCCTCACCTCCCTGACCCGTGGACCTCTTCAACAGCATGTTCCTGCTCGACTAGGTGAAGTATATTTAACTTTGTCCTGAATCAGTGTTCATCTGAAACTGTCCATTCTACTGACTCACTGCGTTATGATCAACAGGTTTTTCTTCACTGCAGGAAATGGTGATGGACACAAACCAATGTGATGTGGTGGTAGCTCTGGCAGGTGAGTTTGAGAAGGTCTCTTTTGGTCTGACCTGGTCTGAAATGATGTGACTATACGCGTTAGACTTCTGATAAAAAATGAGGTCAGCTTCAATGACTGATCAGACCCAATTGAATTTAACACAATATGGAAAAGTACCCCATTGTTTCTAACTTTTTTTGTTGCTCTTACAGGGTTTCGTCCATTTGGAGGTCCAGCTCGTGGCTTAGTGGTTAGGGAGTTGCCTCTGTGGTCAGAAGGTCTGAATAGAGAGAATTTCACATCTGAAACATCTTTACACTTGTAGATTGAGGAGTCTTGATCCTACAGAATAGTCAATGCCAATGTATAAAATAAATCTTAATACAGAACCAACTACATTGTCTTGTTTTTTTTTCCTAAATGGTTGCACCGTCTTTGAACCTCTGCAGCCCCCCCCATGGCTCCAGAGGCCAAGCTACGGTGCAAAATCAAACGTTTGTTATAACTGGGGCCTCTTGGCATTTCTCCCCAAGTTGCTCTTTTAAAAGCAAACAACAATCATTTTCTAGGTGGTTTACAAAGTAGATGCTGAAAGAACAAGCAAGTATATATATATTTTTTTCCAAAATCTGTTTATAGATCCCACACAACCATTTTCACAATATGGCTGAGTACAATCACTTAAAAACAGCAATAATTCTCACAAGTGCAAATGAAATGAAAAGCAGTTGGCATACACAAGCACACTGGTCATTTAACATTGGTTGTATTTACACAAAGTAACACTAATACAGAAATAGTGGGGAAAGGTATTTTGAAATAAGTGAAACAAACTGCAAATGACAGCAGGCACTTCTGCCTCTGTTTGCACATGGACAGTAATGTGCATGATTGTAGTAGGATTACTAGCTAATTGGATTCCTCACAGTTTAAATGCACCTCATTGGGCTGGTTTCCCTGGCAGCGATTAGACAGTCCTGGACTACGCCTTCTGCACTAATCTGCCAAATCCCTATCTGGGGAGACTATCCATGTTTTCTTCAGTCATTTGGTGTAGAACCCTTTTTATGTCTTGATTTAGAACCCACGGCACCTGAGATAGGTAATCTGGGTCATAAATGCTGAGTAAATAAATATCTGTGGCCTCAGATGTTTTGAGATGTGAATTGGAACAGAAATTTGATTTGGGAACCCCTATCAAATAGTAACGTACATGTTCAGAGACCACTGGAATAAAGGAAAGGTCTAATAACTAGTGTCCAGATAAAACAATCACAGTCTTCAACACAAACATAAGGACTTTCAGAACCTCAAAATCACAGTCGAAAAGAAGTCGCTGATACGAATGAAATGAAAACCACAAACTGAGATGATCAGGCAATGATTTATACATTCAGATGGCTTCTTCATATTGCACGATGACAAAAGTACATGGCAGAGAAAGTACTTTGTAGAATTCCATTCATCACACTTCTTGTAAGCTCTGAAGTGTAATTTTCAGACAGTTTCAAAAAGGCAATGGTTCGAGAGAAGACACTGAAGGTCTACAGAAAGCATCTGGTTTGTACCCACTATATAAGCCAGCTTGAGTAGGGCCACTTTTAGGGAGGGTGGGTGGGGGGTATTAGCTGGTGTCCTTGAGCACAGTGAAACTGATCTAATTGCATAATTAGATGCCACAGAGATGCCTCAGGCAGCAATGTGATTGGCAGAGGTTGGTGGTGGTAGGTGCCTATATGTTTTTGGCTATGTTCAACAAAGCACATGTGCACTGGATGCAGAATGCGGATATGATCATCATGGTTTGCACTGAAATATCGCAGTGGCCAGCACAGAGTCCTGATCTGAGCAGGAGCAATATGGCCACCCACCCTCCCTTGCAAATGAAAGAGGTAAAAAGCTTCTGACTTTGTCAGAAAAGCCAGTTCATGTCACCCAAGACGTTTGGTAGGATGGTTGCTTCACGCAAGAAGAGGTCTCCAGCCCAGATGCCTGGTTCAGCTGCCATCCTCCCTTAGTGCCTCTGCTGTACGCTTAGATTTTCAAAGGAATTCTAGAGGACTTTGTTCTCTTGGTTCAACCCTCAGTTCTCGCCCGTTCTCTGGTAAATGCGTTTTTAACAAGCATTCAAACCAATTCTCACTTCTAACCACAGCATCTAACCTCCTGGAAAGTAAGGCCAGGTGCCCCGTTTGGTCTCAAGTTTTTTTTTTGACACTTTGAGAAGCTCTCACAAGTCGTCTGTAACATCTTCAAGGTCCAAGGTCTCTGCATCCTTCAAGGCATCGGTTGTTCCAGTAGCTAAGTTCACGTTGGATCGAGTGTCCATGGCTGAGTGCATGATGGGTAGCCAGACGTCGTCCATGTTTGGCATAACAAATATTTTCTGTAACGAGAGAATACCAGCTGTAGGTAAAAAAGCGAGTGACAGTTTTCCTCACTGAGAGACAATTAGAAGCATTTAGAATAATTTAATCAATGCTGTGTTTATAAGCAATGCACAGACTCAATGTTTTAATAGATGGTGAATGAACTAAGATGTTTGTAGCCTCATGCTGTAAGTACCAGCTGAGCAGGTGCAGCATGCTGTTGTACATGAAAGTAAAAGGATTATTTTGCCAATAGTCACATTCATTCACACTGATGTTACACAGCCATGGAAATAAGAGACAGTATAATTTTTTTACTTATTGCTTTTGTAATATGTGGGAGTGTGTCTGTGTAAAATGTGCAGGTCATTATTGCTTTATACACTATTTACCACACTTGATTAAAAAATGTTTGGATTTTTTTTTTAACAATACATATAAATAACGGATTATACCATGGAAATGTTAAACTACACACATTGTTTTACAACTGCAGCAATTAAAATAGTGATCTTAAGAACAGAGTGTGTGTGTGACTCTGTTTCATCCATCAGAAACTGAATCAGGAGTGAAGCTGCTGGAATACAGACCATAGAAAAGCTGCTCTACACACACTACTGCACTCAACACATATAGAGGTGTTTCTTATTTTATACACAGCTCGCTGCAATAGTTCAGAAAATATTTTTACATACACACACACTCACTGGCAAAAACTGAACAGGAAAAAAGGTAAAAGTGGTCTCTTGTTTTTTTTCCCATGGCTGTATGTAAGTCCATTCATGATTTCTTACACTCAATCGTTTTAAATTTTTCCTGCTGCAGTTGTCCTTTGTTGCTGCTTTTTCTGACACAATTCAAAAGTTAATGGCATGCCTTTGATACCGATATATAAAGCTGTCTCTACAATGGAAGATTCACTATTAATACGTTCATACAAATGTCAAAAATTGCATTGTAGGAAAAAACTGCATGAAAACTCATTACATACACAAGAACATTACAACACTGAACCTTTATCGTTTTTGTAGGTACATTAGAATCTGGAAACATCGCTGGCATGATGAATAAAAAAGGTTAGGGTGTGATGATCTGGAAGGTGAAAATCTGGGCGGCACACCTCTCTTCTCTGAACTTTGAAAGTAATTAGAATGGCATTACTGTCTTCACACCTGAACATAATCTGAATGTGCCTGAAAATCCAGTCAAGCTTCAGACCGTCGACACTGTTCAACATTAAAGAATGTTTTTAAGCCACTCCTAGAAAACAGAAATGAACGTAATCCGTTTGTACCTGAAACTCCTGATCCAATTTCTTTTCAATCCAGTCGGTCACATGGGCAAAGGTGACCTCCCTCTCCCCGAGCTTGGGTCGGGCTTTCAGCTCCAGATGAGGCGGTCTTCTGAAACCATACCTGAAGAACCAGCCAGTTAGTGAGTCCAGCAACACACATCATCCCATTTCCCAAAGAATCAAAGACCAATAATGAGGTTACACACCATGTACTGTATCAAGACATGACTAATTTCTGGTTTTTAATTGGATCAGTGTTTCTGAGGGATATTTCACAGAGCAGTATTTCTGTGTTAGACCATTAACATAAAATGAAAGGCAAACCCGTCCAGAAAAGTGAAGTGAAGTGAAAGTGATCATTCGGTCATACGTGAACACACCACAGCACACAGTGTGAACAGCACGAAATTCA
>JBBPCW010000027.1:1463946-1474506 GCA_037974425.1 Phenacogrammus interruptus | reverse complement strand
GTGTGTGTGTGTGTGTGTGTGTGTGTGTGTGTGTGTGTGTGTGTGTGTGTGTGTGTGTGTGTGTGTGTGTCTGCTGTGTTTGTACACCCTACTCTGTTTGGCACACACTAACATTTCAGTATCATGTCAGTGTCACTGTTGTACTGAGATCCACCATCCAGATAATACACTATATGGACAAAAGTATTGGGACACTAACAGGGACTTTAATGACACTGCTTTCAAATCCACAGACTTTAATATGGAGCTATAACAGCTTCCACTGTTCTTGAAAGGCTATCCGCCAGATTTTGGAGTTTCTGTGGGAATTTGTGTCCATTCATTCTGTAGAGCACTTATGAGGTCAGGCATTGATTTTGGGCTAGATGGCTCGACTCACAATCCTCATTCCAGTTCATCCTAAAGACGTTAGATGGGGTTGAGGTCAGGTCTTTATGGAGCTTTCTTTGTGCACTGGGGTACAGTCATGCTGGAATAGAAAAGGTCTTCCCCAAGCTGGGTCCAAAGAGTTGGAAGCATAGGGTCGTCCAAATGTCTTGGTCTCTGGACGTATTAAGATGGTTCTTCACTGGAAGTATAAGGTGTAGCTCAAACCCTAGCCCAAAACAGGTGTGTCCCAATACTTTTGTCCATATAGTGTAGCCATTCACTGGTGGTCCTCAACACTGAACAAATAAAGGGGGCTGACAGATGATGCAGAGAAACTGATGGACTACAGTCTTCAGTTGTTTATACATTGTAGGTGAATGAAGTAACACATCATTATTTGTAATCACATGTCATATTAATAACTGCTAATATTTTATTCAGTAATAAATAAACTGAAATACTATGAGATGTTTTGAAATTTTCATTCAACATTTCAAGGTTTGGGGAGAATTAAATATTTTTTAAATATAGGGTATTCACACTCCTACTATATATAGTGTGTCTTTCTGTCCCATAAAAGTGTATATGGGGTGAAAAAAAAAACAAACAAACTTTGAATGAGGAGTGTTTGTAGTATTTTTTTTATTCTGACACCAGATGTGGGACATTTTTTTCCAGATATGTACAAAGTGACTGATCTGAGACGATCGGACGAGGAACTGAAAGTCAGGTCTACGGCATCTTGACAACAACTGAAGCTCCAGGACTGCGTGCGCTCTCGTATCAGTTGCCTTATGCGTGAGCTGCTGTCAGTCAGGGGGGTATAATGGTATGGAACTGGCACAAGCATGAAAGCAGCGGCAAACTGAAAGGAATATAGCATCTGGGGCAGGAGATGAGAGAGACAGACGGAGGGGGGGTATGGAGCAGAGAGCGGAAGAGAAGCTTACAAATCACAATTCTAGGATAGAAGAGAGGAGAGAGAAAAGGAGGAAAGAGGGTAGAAAGCAGGGAAATGAAGGAGGAGCAAGAAAGTTAAAGGAATGCTACAGTACTCAAGCGGGCAGGCCCACATGCCTTTTTCTGAATTTTTACTTTTACTTTCCATTAATGCCATGGTTAAGAGTATGCAAACGTTTGGCCACCCCTGGTTGGATGACGGTTTGTTGTTTGTTTGTTTAATATACAACCTCTACAGAGAACACGTAATACACAATTACAGTTAATTTGCTTAATTAAATTATATGAAGTATACAATGTGGTTTGTGCAAAAGTGACATATTTGTTGTTGAAATCAGTGGTAGTAGAAGGGTCCTCATGAGAAACAGCTAGCAACATTAACTGAAATAAGTTCTGCAGTAAATGTGCTTTCTGTAATAGCAAACTCAGATCTAGGCAAACAGATGGAGCACCTTCAGCACATCATACAGCACCTCTACAGCTTCAAAGAAAATTAAGCACTGCAATTTATGTTTAAATCAGCATCTCTATGAGTGACAACCATCTCATACCAGTGTCTATTCAATTCCCACACAAGCACCTCATTCTGCTTCATGAGGTACTAGTTAGTGATCACCTGAATCAGATTATTTCCTTATTTAATGAGGAAAAGTATAAAAACACTCTCCACTCACAATGGGACCAGTTGGATGGTAAAACACTCCTAGCAGTTTGTCAAAGGTAATTATTGCCATTTTGTTTAAGTGTGAAGAAGAGATTAGTTTTCTTTGAATTATTCAAGTTCTGTACATGCTGCATCATTTCTCTTACGCTGATGTTTCGTCATTTCCTTTAAAATGATGCCTTAAAACTAAGGCATAGCAGTTCAGTTCAATACTTGCACCTATAAAAGATAAAACCTGAGAAACTGTTTTTTGCAGTGGTCTCTAATTGTTGCAGAGCTTTCATCAAACCTTTTATTGGCCATTCGTCCTCCTGAAAGAGACTCCCTTTAGGAAACAAATGTTTCATCACAGAATAAAGCAGTTCAGTTCAAGGCAAGGCAAAACTGTTCAGTTCAATACTTGCACCTATAAAAGATAAAACCTGAGAAACTGAAGATTTTTGGTCTCTGGACAGTGTTAACGTTGAAATGACTAATTAGCCTGATTGCAGACACGGTAGGTAAAAACATTGGATTGAAAAAAATCACCATTGTGCTCCTTTGAATTGAGATATGAAAAGGTCTGAACCCAGAAAGTAGTGGGGAAAAAGCCGAGGAAGAGGAAGAAAGGAAAAAGTGCGGAGGGAAAGCGTGTGAGGAGAACAGACGTCAAAGAAGAAGGAGGAGAGAGAAAGGCGGCATGTGTGAAAGGATGTCAGACATCACAGTGTCTCTCAGTGCACAGAGGCGCCACAAGAGAAGATTGAGCGTGCTTTATTGTCTGCTTTCAGTCTGACAACACAGAGAGACAGGAGCTTGAGCTGGCTCAGATGAAGGCTGACACTTATTCCATCGCCCGCTGATTTGTATAGGCGGCTTACAAATACACACACACACACACACACACACACTCTGAGGACACTGCACATAAAGCCTGTGAGGTGACAAACAGAGACGTAAACAAAGCAAATAACGGATATTCATCCTAATTACTGCAAAAGACCGGTGTATTTTGAAGAAAGGGCACTTGACTGGCTCACACAGACAACTTCCTCACTTTCACAGTCTCTCTTTCTCTCTCTCTCTCTTTTTCTTCCCCTCTCTTTCTCTTCTGTAGCTGCTGCGCTTTCATCCGGTGGAGGAATTTCACTGGCGAAGTGATCAAAGCGGTGGCAGGACAGCAGGTGTGAAGACACTTCATTTCTGACAACAGAAAGCAGAACTGAGGGAGGAGCTGCAGGAACCTCTCAGGAATCAAGAACAGAGAGAACCAGAGAGAGAGACAGAGAGACAGAGAGAGAGAAGGAGAGAGAGAGAGACGGAGTGAGCGAGTTCTTGCCTTGTTTTCATGCCAAGTTGTGCGAGAAGGACAGGTCTGGTCAACACGGGCTTCGAGTTGCAGTACAAGAATCTGGAAGAGCAGCACTGCAAGCCAGCTACAGTGACACACAGGTACACACTCGCTGGCCACAAATGCTTCCTCACATTGTCGTTCGGCTGTTAAGGTTCAGCACCTTAACTTATCACTCTCATTAGAGAATGCCGGTCTGTGTAAACAGAATCAGTAAGAAAATGCAGACTCATGTTGTCACTTTAATCCATCAAACCTTGTCAAACCTTGTCTGTGTAGTGTATCTGAGTGTAAGACTAATGATGGAAGATCATCCATGGATCCACCTGGAGCACTAGAGAGCAGAGTTTGGATCTCTCTAGGACAGCCTCCCCTCTGCCCCATCACTCAGCTTGATGCTAGCCAGCACATGTCTCTGTTGTAACAGAATTCACACATAGTGTGGCCTGAGAATTGGAAATCTCTTTTTGCATCTTTTGGTCCATTAGAATTCATGCATTTTTTCCCTTTTTTGATGATTCTGTTGGGCACCTACCTTGTACCTTCACACACAGTAGTTTTATGATAGAGACACAACTGTACAGATTGTAGCCCTGTGGAAAAAAGTTGGTCAGCCACTTTCTGTCCCATTCTTTACTTGTGATCAGACCATTCTCAGTTCAGAAATGACACTGTCTTGGTCATTTGTGGTAGGATTGTTTTTCAGTCCCAGAGTTTAATGCCCAGTTAGTGTCACTGAGGCTCTGTGGTTCGAACCTTTAATGAAGGAGTAGAGCACTTACTATCAACACTGATATATTGGTAGAACCCTTATATTGCATATTACAGTTTTGTCCCTATTCTAACACATTCATGTCAAATTCATCAGAGCTTGTTTATGAGCTGAGCTCTTCAAGATCAAGTGTACACATACACATACATAACATTCTTATTCTGTTGTGATGGGCTGTCTCTGCAATGCAGGCTATAAATCATTTGTTGCAATGGAGCAGTTGAAGGTTAAAGTAAAGTATAAAGTAAAGTGGCCCCTTATTGCCATTTTTATTTAACCCATTCACCAAGTGAAGCAGGGGGCAGCCACCAACGAGGGGCACAAGGGAGCTTCAGTTGTGCCACCACCAGTCCACCAGTCCAAACCCACAACCCTCTGATCAAAGGGACAAAGCTTGATGGGTGATTAAGAATTTATGGATAGCTAGGAACAAGATACAATCAGAGACACTATAAACAGCCTGAAGACAGAATGATAACTGCATACGGCACTTTTCCATGTACCATTGATGGGTCCAACACCCTGACAGCATTTGTATACAAAACATACAGTTTCATACCTTGTAATCGGAAGAAAAATACAATTCATATTTGTGGTGAGGCATTGCCCTACTAAATAAACCTCTGATGCCAGGCCCGGTTACCTATTTCATACTTGTTGATTGATGCACTCTCTCTGTCTCACTCTCTGTACATCAATGCAAACTTATCGTCCAGAATTCTGATTCGTTTTTTCTGTACAGCATGACTAAACCCTGCTGGTGTCACTAGCTCTGAGTTTGCTAGTAATGGAGAGCATGGCAACCCACCAACGTCAATGGCATTTCCAATAAAGTTCCAGAGCCAAGTGCACCCGGCCGTCTAAATCCGAAGTGTATACTTTGTCTCGATTGTAATACATGGCATTGTACATCTGTAACACAATTCATGGTTCTCACACTCTATAAATGGGGCATTCGAAAATGGAGAACGTTCAACACAACCCTAGCCCCGAGAGAGAGAGAGACTGGAGAAACCAATACAGAGGGGCTCGGGAAACCAAACTCTTTTTAGTGCTGCCGAGAACAGAGCGAAGCCCGCTCCCCCTCTCAGATCAAAGCTGTGCTCAGCAAACTGTTTGGCGGCGCGGCCCTGCCTCCGCACTCAGGGAGCGGCCCGTGTGTGTCGCGGCTGACGCAGGAACTATGTGCATGAGCACATAAACGAATCCTTTTGAAAGGAGAAATTCTCAGAAAGAGTACAGCCCCGATAAGGACTCGCTGCAGGGTTGTTTGTGGTGCTGCTACAACAAAAGGGATTCAAAGAGCGTCAACTACGCTGTTTGACCAAGGCCACTAACGTTCATTCATTGAGTTTCTGTAACGGCTTACTCCTTACAAGGGTCACGGGTAACTGGAGTCTATCCTGGGGTCAACGAGCACGAGTCAGGGCACCAGACCACCACAGGGTGCGCACACACACAATTAAGAATCCCTCAATTCACCTGATGCACATGTGCTTGGACTGTGGGAAAAACCTGGAGACAGCCCACGCCACCATGCAAACTCCACACACACACACACACAACCTGGAATCAACACTCCAACCCTGGAGGTGTGAGGCAACAGTGCTAACCGCTGTACCGCTGCCACTAACATGAGGAGTAAATTTGCAGTGCTGTCCATTAACAAACTGTTTTGTAGGGGCTGAAAAGAATCTACAACAAAGGTGACCCCATTACAGTCCAAAGCTCCACCTGATACACTTGCACCGGCGTGACACACACACTCCATTACTACGCCACTGTCAATGCTATGCTGAGAACGGTCACATCACTCATTGACTGTATGGGGGGTTTAGAGAAATGGCTCAGCCACAAATCACTTGTATTTGCCTCTAAATGCAGAACTGAACGCCACAGGAAATCCTTTCTACCTGTGGGAATAAGACTGTAACTCCTCCTCTGTAGGGGATCCAGGCAACATAACCCAACTGTTTCATCTGTAAACTGACAATGTTAATCTCCCTTCATCATCTGCTGCTAGTTTATTGTTTTTATTCTTATTGCATGAACACAATCACTTTCATAAACCATTCTGCACCACTGATCTGGTTACACACTGCAGAGTCAGGGTTATGTCATGTCAGCTGAGGGAGTGAGGTGAGGCGCAAGAGTGCAGGTTCCATTTGATGGAATTTATTTACAAAAACGACAGACTCTACATAACGAAAACAAAAAGTCACAAGGGAGGCGACCACATGCAGGAAACACACAGGGTATACGTAAGGGTTGACCAGCACTTGAAACACGAATTCATAGAACTAAATACAAAACCCACTTGAACACAAACCAATCATAACCCACATCTCTCAATGATAACACCTGACACAGAGACCGTAGATACAAACATACACTAACTTCAAAATAAGAGTCCCAGAAACGAAAACCCTCATTGTGGCCTCTAGCGGCCGCTCTGTGGACGTCACAGGTTACAGATTATCTTGGTACTATAATGTCTATAATAGTGTTGCACTATTGTTAATTATCTTTTTTATTTCTCTGTTGTCTTATTTTATTCTTCTGTTGCACTGAGCATGCGAACTGCTAAATAATTTCCCTTGGGATAAATAAAGTTCTTTCTTATCTTATCTCATTAATGGAAACTATTTGGGTGAATATTGATTTCTAGTGTTACTCCAGTGGTGAGCTAAAGCAAAACTCTGATTACAAACTGGCTGATCAACTACATGTGGGATCAGTGGATAATTATGTATATTCGATTTTTCATCAAACTTTTATTTAACAGTGGATGACGTACAGGTAGTTAGCAATATATCAGGCTCATGTGTGAACAGAAGCTGTTTAAAAGAGAAGTAACAGCTATTTTACTCTCAAACACAAGACAAGTTAGCTTAAAAGTTTCATTTTCTATGTTAATTTTGTGAGTAAAACCATAATAGGAGTGCATTTCGCAAACGTCTCAAGTTTTCTGTGTGAAAAGTTTCTAAAGAAAACCGTATCTAATGTGTTTCTGAAAGTGGTCAGTGAGTGCAGTGGACATTCATGTTAATTAAAAATAACAGATACAGTTTCCTAATGAATAAAAGTGATTTAGTTTTCATATTAACTAAAGCTGGTAGCCTAGAGGGCAGCTGGTAGCCTAGTGGTTAAGGCATTCGCCCTGTGACAAGAAAGTCCGGGTTCGTTTCCCAAGACCGCTAGGCACCTCTGAGGTACCCTGAGCAAGGTACCGCCCCACACACTGCTCCCCGGGCGCCGCGTTCCTGGCTGTTCACTGCTTCACTTGGTGAATGGGTTAAATGCAGAGGTTGAATTTCGTGCTGTTCACACTGTGTGCTGTGGTGTGTTCACGTATGACAAATGGTCACTTTCACTTCATTAATCTATGAATCCTGACTGTGATCTCTGGCTTCAGACAGAAAGAAGCAAGTTTGTATCACAGGGACATTTCTACCCCCTGCTGTTCAGAAAAGGAACTGCAGATTGTGAGTTTATAATCAAGTCAAAGTCAAAGTGAACTTTGTCATCTCAACCATATGCAGTATACTGTATACAGACGAAGCTCAGGTGCCACAGTGTACATATAGTGCAACAGATAAGGTGAAAAAAACAATACAGTGCAAATAAGAAGTATAGAATAAGGTAAGAGTGAGATTTAACATGTGCATTGTATATAAATATAAATAAAATAAATAAAAATAAAATAATATAAATGAAATAAAACGTGCTAGCAGGCTGTGCAATCAGTATCAACAGTATAAACAGTATAGGCAGTGTAAACAGCATAATAGTATAAAACAGCATGAAACAAGTGAAATTGAGGCTTAAGTATACATTCTTATATAGTATGGCTGTATAGCAGTATAACATAAGTATAAATAGCAGCTTAGGTTTGGATTCTTAGGGGTTTGTGCGTTCTAAGAATTGTAATAGTAATAGTGGTGTATTTAACTGAGGACCTGATTTGGCAGGAGGTACAATAGCCCTGTTTGATTAATGTGAGAGCACAATGTGATTGGTCAGAGTTGTCATTTGTCTGTTACTGTGAGTTTATTTATTTATTATGACTGACTAATCTGGCCCCGACTGGCCATTTCTTAAAATATTATTTCTCGACAGCAACCAAAAATAAACAATGTGTTTTTCGAGTCAAAAAAGAGAGAGAAATGGTCCAAAACAGGCGGTTTGAACAGCCTGCCACCAGTGACAGGAGACCAGAATAACCTCTTTACGCTGGCAAAAACCAACATCAAAGGTGCTGAAAGCGTACAGTCAAGGCGAAGCTTCTGCGCCAGTAATTGTGCGAGATTTGATTAAAGAAGGATTATGATTTCAAACGGACTTCAAAAAGTCCTACAAGACTAGGATGTAACATCTTAAGAAGTTCAATTGAGTGCCGCGCAGACATGAAGGGCCAACCTAATCCAACTATTATGCTCTCCAATTTCAGGACTCTTTCTTTCGCTCTCCTTATCCACAATGCTCACTTCAAAGCAAAGAGTGGCATTAATGATTTATGGTAAATGGGCATGTCCTAATGAAATTATGATGAAAGCGTTTTTTGCCAACGTGAATTGTTGCGTTTTTTTGGTCGTTACATTGCCTGTAATCAGTGTCTGCAAATCGACAGAGTGGGAAAGTGGTTTGAGATGGGCCGTGGCACTAGTGAGTATTGTAGAGTTATGCTGGAACGTGTGTGTGTGATACAATAGTGTATAGCTCCAGTTCCCAGCTGTTGTTCACCACAAGCAGAAGCTCAGAGAGTGCCCTGAAGCCAACACAGCCGCGATATTTCAACAAAAAGTATTATATCATCTATAAATGGTCAATGTTGGCTATATTGTCTAATTCTATAACTGAATCTAGCTTATGAAAATGACTGTTTATTGGTAAAAAACAAAAGAGGATGGAAAACAGTAATGTAGAAATGGCTTTTTTGTCACAGGTCAAATGACTGTCAGTCAAACTTTAGAATGGACACATAAACAGTGGTATATTTGGAAATAGCATGTTAATGAGTTTGCTGAAGCATTAAGGCACCTGAATTCAGTAGTTAGGCGTGTCCCAATACTTTTGTCCATCTACATCTATCTATCTATCTATCTATCTATCTATCTATCTATCTATCTATCTATCTATCTATCTATCTACATACATACATATATATATATATATATATATATATATTTTTTTTATATGTGTGTGTATGTATATAGTTTAGTTAAGTTTTCAAACAAACAAACATATTTCAAACATATTCACTTTCATCGTGTGTGTGTGTGTGTGTGTGTGTGTGTGTGTTTTATTTTCTAGAATCGTGTTGTACTGCAGTACTACACTTACTTTAAATCTGTTAAAAACGTATTACATTTGGATAGAAACAACAAGGTTATTTTTATAATATCAGAAAAAGATCCAGCCTGAGTTTCTTCTCAAATTTTGAATTCAGTAATCACAAAAGTCACATGTCTGTGGGCTGTATTGAGCACCCAAATAAATTTAAATAAATTAAGGCCTATGACAAACACATGCTCTTCACAGTCTCCACGCCCCGGACACTCGCCACCTCCAGCCACGTCTGTGTGGGTCCCTGCCCCCAGCCGCCCCTCACCACGATGGGAGTCCTTTGAGGGTCTCCGCTGGGTCCTCACATAAATACATAAATCCTGAAAGGGTGTGTGGAGACAGCAGGTCAGTGCTGAGCTTTCAAGCAGCAGGAGATCACACAGCCGTCCTCTGTTTACACACCCGGACCAGGACAGCTGTCCCAGCGTCCTTCAAACACGGCCGTGTCCCCACGAGACGTGTCCCAGGAGCAGCTACGGGGAACCAAGAGCTACAAAAGCCTTGCAGACTCACAGGTGCCAGTCGACTCCATCCATCTCGACCTGTGAGAAGAACTCAAGGCCAAAGTGGAGGGAAGGTCATTTGTATGCATTACCCACAAACAATGGACACTCTTTGTTCATCGTCATCACGATCATCATCATGATTTCCTCAAGACTGACCCACACTCTTACCCCACTCCATCTGTTTATACTGAATCAAAACATTTAAGCTTCCAGAATCACTGTTGTCAATAATATGCAACCAGTTTAATTACTGAAGTGATTCTAACATGGTGCTACTCTTTCACAACATTCAAGCTTGTAGGAAGGTGTAAAAATAAAGACATTTTTAAAAATGATAATCTGAGCTGCAGTGGATACAGAAAGAATAGTGAAGCATCAAACAAGAAATAATATCTAGGGAGCCTTACATTTGTCATTATATGCACTGATTAACAGTCAAATCTAATATTAAAAAATTAGGGGTGTGACGAGACGCTTTTCCCACGAGACGAGATGAGACACGAGACTGGGTTCACGAGAACGAGACGAGACTGACATTTTTTTAAAGAAATCCTCGATGTTTAAATATGTAGCAAAAATAGCCTTTTATTTAACTGAAAAACACAAAATGCAG
>JBBPCW010000027.1:1404304-1415087 GCA_037974425.1 Phenacogrammus interruptus | reverse complement strand
ATAAGCACCTCTGCATACACACACACCCACACATACACACAACCCCATACACACACACACACACACACACACACACAAACAGCTACAATTAGCACAAATAAACGTTGGTCAGCAGTCCACAGTGTGGGTTGCACCAGCGTTGGTGTATTGTAGTCCCTCTAGGAAAAAAAAAAGTCAGTCACCCGCATCTTCAGACAGTGGTCATACTTGTAGCGTCTCTTGAGTGTTCCAATTGCTAGGAATGGTGCCAGATCTCCCCGGCTGCATTGAGTCCTCCACCAACAGGCAAAACTTCATTGGCTAGTATTCCTTCAATAGCTTGGTGAGCCAAAACGAAACAACAACTTCCTAGTGGATATATTAACATTTCTTTAGCTTTAAAAACACGTTGACATGTTGGAGAAGTCCTTTTCTTCTTGTTGGCCTTGTGTGGCATACAGAGGTCTGTTCCTACATGGACTGGGGTCGGCAGACGGCAGAGTTTTTAGTCCATCCGTTCTACTTTTCCCAGGATCTTGCCCTCGTACATGGGAAGAACGCTGCCGTCGTCCCATACTTCCTCAAACACGGCCCCGCACTCGAACTCGTCGCTGGCCTTCTTGAAGTAGTACCTGTTGGCACAGAGGACACAGTAGCACACAGAGGGTTAACTCACTATAGTTAGGACACTTTAAAACCACATCTGCTTTTAAATCATATTTCTGTGGGCCAGCCTACACACTCCCCCTTGCCTCAGGTCATGGGTTCATCTGTAATTATTTACTTGAGTCAGTGGGGAGCCTTGGAAATGAGCTACTGACGAGAGGCTCAAGGCACGCAGCCACTGGTAACATTCAGATGTATAAATGTCAAAAAGAAGCCCTGCTCCTTTCACCTTCAGATGTTCCTAAAAGGAAGAAAGATGCTTCTGATCTTTCTCAAGGCAGGAATGCCTTAAAAGCCTGAACCATAATTAAAATAAGCCCCACAGAATCTAAGCCTGGGCCTTGCATTGTAGTCTGGGTCCACTCTGGGCCAAAAAGGGGGCTTTGCTCTAAATTAGAGGGTGGCTTAAATCCTGACACCCCTCCTCTCTCATGCTTGTCGCCAGTGTTCCTCTTTCTACTGGTGTCTAATTGGGGGCGCTGTCAAATGAAGGGCTTCTTTCACAAAGGTTGATATTTTGGGTGCCGGCAAGTCTGCATGTCACCACACACACGCTGGCTTTTGCTTTCCCCTACTTTTTGGCTGATGACTGGGTGGAGAGGGGGAGATGGCTCTCAGGTTGATGGAGTGTGTGACCTGGGGTGAGAGAGCTCATCATCTTCAGGAGGTCATGTGCTCCAGGGCCTGGCCCCTCTCTCTGAACGCCTGGACAAGACCAAGATTCCCCTCCCGCTTCCCTTTCAGACGGAGGGGAACCCAGCAGGGGAGAAGGAGAGGAGAGGAGTAGGGGGCCTGCTCCAATTAGCTCTGTAATGGAAAATGCCCCCGTTCACTAAGAAATGTGTGCTGTGGTGTGCGCGCAAATTCCAAGACTTAACTTTTCACTTTACGAGCAGACTCCACCAAGTCATACAAACAATGCACATAAAACATCTACAGGAACAGGGTGGTGGTGGGGGGGATTGCTCAACTTCCAGCAAAAACACAGTTGGCATAACGGATGGCCACCAATAAAAAGATAAACGCATTTAATACATGCGATCATTTCACTAAACGAGGAGTTTTTGCTTTCAATAACACCCGAGACGGAAATGCTCCATTGTCCCTCTGAGTCAAACTTTGTAAATTTGAGACAAAGTAAGTGAATAAGACATGCCACATAATTACATTCTTATTTCTGAGGGGAAAATGCTGCATCCTACTCCACAGAAAAAAAAGAGCTTCAAACGGGAAGCACAGCTCTTATTTGCTTGAGGACAAAAATCAGAGGAGGAAGAAAAAGAAAAAAAAAAAGCGAGAAAAAAGTCTTTCCACTGGAACACATTTTATGTGGTAAGATTCTTCTCCTCGCAACATCTGGCACCAATATCGTCTGGCAGTGCTGGCAAGTACTGTTCTTTGTTGAACTGCTGCCATCTTAAAACGACCCAGCTCCACACATTTTCTGCTATTAAAACCATCAGCTTTGAATTCACTCAAACTTGAGAGAAAAAAAACAAAACAAAACAAACAAAAAAAAAACACGAAGAATGTGCGAGGCAGGAGAGCTTTAATTCAGATAGAGAACCATGCACACCTGGGACATCAGCTTACCCGATAAAGACCAGAATCGAGCACAGGGAACATCTAGCTGGAGTTTTAAGCAAGTTAAAATCTTTAGTGTTCAACTGGTCTTTATGGCCTAATCGTCTGTCTGCTTCGTTAGGCTTTTATGTTAATGGAAAGTACAAAGAAGTCAGGAAAGCCATTTGACAAGGCTCCATTCAAATAAAAATGGACAAAGATATCCCTTGTTGTAAATCTGAAATATCCATAAAAAATGGTAGCTTTATGTACACGCACACACACACACACACACACACACACACACACAACGAATGCATGCAAGTGCATGAGAGCAATGTAGATTGATACAATCGGTAAAGAATGTGTGTGAGTCTTTGTGCATGAAATGAAAGGCTTGAGCTTCAAAGACGTGCTTATTAAGTGTGCCTTACGATGAAATCAATACCAGATGTGACCAAACGGCTCCAGTTAAAATTCCCTCTTTCCTTTTCTGTACACTCACCGCATCTCTCTCCCTCCCTCTCTCTTCTCTTCCTTTTCCCTCCTTCCCTTCCTACCACCAACTCCAGTAAACAGCTCGCAGTAAACATTCTCTGTTTATATACGACAGCACAGCCTGTGCTTCGAGCAGGACATCAATAGGATAGTCTGGCTAGCACTTGAACCACTTCAGGCTTATGAAACCATTCAAAGCTCTTTTAACTAGTTACCTTCAATTGCTTTCGCACAAAGGAAACAGAAGGTAAGAAGTTTCAGACTCCACTGGCCTCACTACTGACCACCACTAACATGGAGCTCTCCTAAAGGCTGAGGAAAGGGAATGACTGCGTACCTGTAGTTGCCTTTTTTGCGGAGCTGCTCTTTGAAGTGGCCGAGGGTGAGGCTGTGCGTTTTCATCATGCGTCTGTAGGGGATTTCCTCGCCACAGAAGAAATAGGTGACCACCGTCTCTGAGCTGCTTGTGGCATGGCTGCCGGGCTGCTTCTTTGGCTCTTTTGAGCTGTAGAATGGGCAAGAGGAGAGAAGAGATATGAGTGACGACAGTGTTTGACAATGTACACCACGTCACTCAGGTCAAAGGAAACTGAAATTCGTTCAAGAACGCTGTAGAGTAGTGCTGCTTTTTCACACAGTTGAGGGACCAAACTCAATGTGGAGCCGTTATCTGAACCCTGGGGTTAACAACTAAGAGAAAGGACAAAATGTTCTCAGATAAGAACAGCATTAAAGAACAAAACTACATTCGGTGGCAGGGTGTGAGTAACTTCAGGGCCACCGCGGATTTTGTGATGGAGTCAATGGAATAGACGGAGGAAGAGAGAGAAAAGTAAAGTTGGACAGAATGAGAGGGGACAGTCACCAAAGCCACCACTGGCCAGTTCACCCCCATTCCATCTATCGCTCAGCCTTGTGGCGGCCACTTCAGAAAGTGCCCTGCTCACCCTAGACAGCTGGCAGAATGAAGGTCATCCAATTAAAAATGAAAAATGGGGGCCATCACGTGACTGTGGCTCTGTTCTACAAAATGCAAAAAGACCCGTCCAGAGAGCGAGGCGGGTCCTTCCCAAGCACAGGAAAAGAGAACGATGGCTGGAGCTCAGGTTGGATCTGATATGTCTGTCCTTGTGTGTGTTTGTATCAAACATTGCTGAACAATGAATTAAGAGTGCCATGAATGAACACACTGGGCATGAGATCTGAGTCTCGAGGGAATACTCACTCCTCGGCTTGAGGACTCTGGCTCGAGAGAGAGGCAGCTCCGTTTTGGGCAGGCACTGGGTGACTCTTGTCTCTTTGAAGGCCTGGGGTTGAATGTCTAACAGGAGAAAAACATAATAAATATTAATATCTTTCAGAATAATACCTTAAAACAAAGCAAATATGTCAAGTCATTTCCATCACACCCAACTTCGCCATGTGGTACCCAAATCTCTCTTGAGGCTACTCATATATTGTTCTTTTGAATCTCCACTGATAACTACTACTTTAATTTTACCTGACAGCATTTTTGTGCTTACATTTGTATATGCATGTACCCATGTAAGTATGGGTCATGTTTTAGAAGCCAGGTGTTCACCTCTGTTTGGGGGGTTTGGAGACTTCCTCCAGGCGTCGACAGGCCTCCTCTAGCTGGGCCAGAGTATTGGGAGGAGGAAGAGGAGGCATGGCTGGGTCTTGGACGAAAGGATGAGCAGGCTGATGGGCACGAAGATGGCCACTGCTACCCCCACCGCCCCAAGTGTGGGTGCGTCCTGAATCAGGACCGTACAGCTTCCTGGTGCTCTGAGTGCTGCAGAAAGACAAAAAAAATACACAAACCATCAAACATTTCGTCATGATATGGACTTACATGATTGTGGGGCATGTAGGTTTTGAATGCAGACCTGTGGGGCCTATGCTTGGCCTGTCTGTCACTTTCTAAGATCCACTGCCAGACATTCTGTGAGCGGTCAGTGATGTCAGTGGGAAGTTGTAAGGAGCCAGCCTCCGAACCCTCGCTGTTCACCTCCTCACCAGACTTACACAGACGCTTGGACAGAGCACTGGAGCCACTGGGAGAAAGAAAGAGAACCGTTTAGACCCATTCAATAAATCACTTCTGTACTAGAAATACATTAACATCCCTATTACATCTGTAATTAACTTATTATAATACATTACAGAACAACAGTCAATTCCAAGTACTTTTCAGTTTCCACAGAGTAGTAAATGTAAAAAGTTGTAGAAATCTTAAGTGTTATGTGTCACGCAAAGCCCAGCTCACCCTAGAGACCCTTCAACTGGACTGCTATCCTGCTCGCGGCCCAGGCTGTGGCTGCGAGTGTAGGGGGAAGGACAGCACTCAGATACCCCAGGGCAGAGGCACTGCACCCGTTGGGCTGCCTCAACCTCAATCTGCTCCTTGCTCTTCGGTGTGGAGTGATGGTGGATGTAGTGGTGGTGGATGTGCTTGGTGGATGGCCGGGAGACGAACGGCCGGCCAGGAAGGTAACCACCCAGCATTGGGCCGCTCAAAGGACTAGGTCCGCCAGGTCCACCCCGCGGTAGTGGTCGTAGCTCCGGTGAGCGAGAGCGGGGCGAGTGGCGGGGCACGCCAGGTGACTGACAGCCAGGGGTCTTAAGCACCCTGGAGAGGTGCTCATCCAGGATGGCCTGTGGGTCCTCCTCACAAGAACCTGGGGCGAGCAGAGGGAGAGGATGCGAGCAGTGCTGAGAGGTGGAGACACCACCACCACTACTGGAGAGCTCTGCCTCATCACGCTCTTCCTCCTGTACAGCCAGAAACACATGAATACAACTTAAGACAGGGACCTTTCATAAACAGATACATAAAACAGATCAGCAAGGTTGGTGTGTGGTGGACTTCCAAGACCTTCCAAGACCAGGACTGGATACCATGTAATCAAGCACATTGTGTAATAGACTGACCTCCTGGATCTGCTGCAGTCTCTCTTCCAGCGAGTTCATGGTCTCTTGCTCTCTCTTTAGCCTCTCCAGCCTTGCGATCAGCTGGGCAGCAAACGCTGCTGGCTCCACTGGGGTCATCTCTTTAGGTGGCCGCCGCGTCCTCTGTGAGACAAGCAGAGAAAGAGAATCAATGATTAAGAAAGACCATGAAAACAGGGGGGAAAGTCAGGCCAAACACCTGCCCTCTACCTGAGCCCAGCCTCCATACCCAGCACATGCACACAATCAGGCCTGCACCGCTGGCAAGGCTCGTCGCCGGCAGGAGCAGTTGGTCACGCTCCGAGGAGCCGCAGCTTGTTCTCTCTGTAGTGCAACCAAGCCGCCGGCCCCCGGCCTGCGAAGGCCGGCCGCTTCAAAGGGCCCTCGTCAAATATCAAACACACACTGGGGCTGGGAGGGGGGACAGTGGCTTTACATCTAGGAATAAAAGTCACATGTCGACGAGGGGGGGATGGTAGAAAGATGAAGGAGGGAGAAGGGGAGGGGGTGGGAAGAAAGCAAAAAGGAAGGATTAAAAGAAGGGAAAGGAAGATGAGGAGATGAGCGGAGGCAATGGGGGAGACAGAGAGGAGTCAAACGGAGGGAGATCAGAAGAGCAGAGGTAATTTATTTACTGGGCACACACCGGGCACCTCCGAGCTACGGTGACCACATTATTCTTTCTTCCTCCATCCCCAAATAAATGTGTGGGGGGCTTGGGTACATTGCCACACATATTTAGTGTATTTAGATGAATTTAAGCATCAGTTTTCATGACTTGGCGAAGCCGTTTTGGTTACTCTCTAGAGAATGACTTAAAGGAGAGCTCCTAGAGAGTCCAGAGAGCGAGAATTAGCGTTAAGAATTAAGAACATGAGAGAAAAAAGAAAGAGAGTGACTGCAGTGATTCTTTAGACATACCCCCACTGTGTGAGTTCCTGAGAGAAAAGAGAGAAAGGCACTTGGAGAAGGAGGGAAACAGAAGATGAGAAAATGATGGAAAGAGGAAAAAAAGATGTGGAAACATGGAGGTGGTTTGTTTGTTCTTTCTCCTGAGTGTCTTCTAACAGGTCCAAATGTCTTTGCTCTGGATTTTGGCTCGAGGAAAGTCCAGCCTGTAGACACACAACTCTAAGAAGCTTCCTCTCTCATTTACCCCATGGAGAGACTGAGAGGGAGAAAGGGAAAGAGGGATAGTGTTGTAGGGAATATTTTTTTGGGGGGGTGGGGGTGGCACACTCTGCTGGAAGTTGTCACTTTCCTCCACGCTGGCTCCATTCATCCAGTGATCAAAGCAAATGAGTTGATTTTGGTGCCCCGGGATAAAACAGACTCATTTAGAAATGCTTTATTTACATCAACTCACTGCTAAATTGCTTTGAGAGTCATTATCTCTGCAAGAGCCAAGCCTGTGTCCCAAAACCAGTGAGCTAAAGAGTGTCTGAAGATCTCATTTCATGAGCTGTAGTAAGAGCTGAGGTGATATTAGAGGGCTGTGTATGTGAACGGGTGTTTGCGTGAACAGAGGGGACACTTACAGGAAAAGGAGGTAGGGAGACTTGGCCGTTCATCCTCATGTTGCGATGCATCTCCCTTTGAAGCTGTTTCTTGCTGCCCAGTTTGTATGGTGGGATCCCATCGCTGCCAGGAGACAGTTTGACCAAAATCAGATTATACACTCAAAACACTCACACGTGGCTCATTACCACAGAGCACAGATCATTATATCATGGACACATGGCACCAAGCTTTGACTGATCCACTGCAAAAAGCCTGTTGTGGTTTCACACTTATTTTGCATGTATTTCAAATGTATGTAGACAATCACATTCTTCAGACCTTTTATTTACTGTCATAAAAAAGAAACAAAAAGACCCATCATCTTGAATATGTTCCTCTGTATTCTTGGGGTATCCAAAAAACTTGAATCGTTTCTTTGGTAGAAATAAAGCATATTCAGTTTTTTCCTCTGCTGTTGTTTAATGCGGTCATCATTCACTGATTGTACTGTGTGTATGTTTCTAGCACAAGCTAAACGCTTTCATTCCGGGAGAGTCCCAGCAATCTGTTGATAGCATTTTCATAACCTACATTTTTAAGAGCGTCAACAGAAACAAGGCGTTGAAGAGCCTTTACAATTAATACATTTTAAATCATGGTTAATTGCAAAACCGGTTAATCGTGACATCCCTAGTCCAGTTATCCATGATGGATGTCGAATACTGTGACTGGCAATTTCATAAACTGGACAAAACTGATCAGTTGTGTTCTCTTGCTCAGCGCTGAGCCCCTGAAATCCTGGTTGAGGAATCACACCACTTCCCCAGTTCCAGAGCACAGGAGTGACACCACCCAGTGTAACTATTAGCTAAATGATTTGCTAAACTATGACTTCACAGCATCCCACCCAAACACCTCCATCTCTGTGGACACTCTCTTCCCTTTCCCCTAAAACATCATCTTCCTCCATCATCTTCTTCTTCAGCATGTTCTTTTTTAAGTTGGGCCAGTTCCCTTCGCTTTACGCTTTTTTCCTCTCCTACTTGGAAGTGTCTGACCTAGCCCCAAATGCCGTCTCCAGCATGGCTTTGAAAGCTCACAGTCATGCGCACAAAGCCAGCGCTCCAATCTTCATTTGGCAAGCGGCGCTGCAGTCAGCCTCTGATCTCGGCAACATCAAAAGGCTGGTTTGTAAGATAAGGTAATGTTTGAAGTCGGCGCAGCAGCATTCCCTAGCGTCCAAGCAAATCCATAAATAAGATATAAGCAACCCCCCACACTTCCCTCCCTCCCTCTTTCTCTCTCTATCCCTCTTTATCTAGAAATAAGATTCAGATTTGTGTGCTGTGCTTTTTAACTGAAATAAAAAAGGAGTTATTCTAATCAAATTGGTTCCCAAACAAATCGGACGATGCACATGCTTTTCCATTTCCTTTCCGCCCGCCTCGTCCGTGGAGATAAACGTTAAACGGGGGAAGAGAAAAAAACAAGAGAGCACAATGACCAGTTGTGAGTGAGATTTACGGGACGGCGGAATAAGGATGAAAGTGAAGAAGATTAGCTTTATTATCAGGTTTAAGATTATCTGCTGAGCAAATGCTCTCGATTAGAGCAGCTTTTACTTTTCCTCGCCAGCACACCAGTTCAGAATCTTATTAGGAGCTGTCAGAGTGTGTTGGAGTTTAGAAGAGTTTCTGGGTCTAGAAAAAGTCAACTCTTAAATTGGTCAGATCTCGAACACACAACATGAAACAATGAAGTGGCAGGTCCCGAAAGTTATCAGAGACCAGTTTAAAGCACCGGGTACTTTAATAGCTGCTCACTGTGCACAAATATTTCCAAGTGTTTCGCACTTCGCACCAAAAAGAAGAGCAACCAAGCATGTAACACAGCTCCTGCCAAAATATTAATCTCCCAAGTTTAATCAACCCAGCCCTCTAACACACACACACACACACAGACTCCCACAAGCTGTGCGCTGGCCGGCCCTTTCAGGTGTCAGGCGAACAGAGGCTGGCCTCTTTCATGGGCCTAGCTTTACGGGGATCTCCTATTCACTTGTGCAAGTAATTTTCAAAGCAGCCAGCCACCCTCTTATCCCCCTAAGCTCGCCTTGCCTAACAATGGGCTGAAAGCGATTCGGTTAAGCCTTTCATCCACCATGCACTTTATTCCTCACTCCCTGCACTTAACTATGCACTCGCACAATTGGCTCCACAACTAACACACACAGGGGGGTGGGAGATCGGGGGAGGGGGGTGCTTTGGGCATGGGCAGGGCTGATTTTGTTTGGGGAGGGGAGTGTGTGTCCGTGTGTGTTTATGCGTGTGTGTGTAGATGGGGGGGGAAGTTGGAGTTTATGGTTGAAAGGCCAGAAGAAGTAGTGCTGGTTGTGACAGTGGCAGGGAGGCTTCTCTAATCCCAGTCACTCCGGATCCCAGGTGACGCACTCTTGCACTTCAGAAAGTGCCAGTCTCTCGCTGTCCCCACAAACTGACACTGGATCCCCCAGTGCCAGGGCCCAGTAGAAGCAGATCAAAAAGCCCAAGCCATGTGAGTCTGGCTCCCTTTCATTTACTGCCAGCTCGCCTCAATGAGTGTCTTATGGTCCACATGGCCAGCTTTTCCCTTCTCTTTCAAGTCAGGGGACAATGGGGATGGGAGGGGATAATAAATAATGGTGGCCACTAGTTTTAGCAAAGCCCAACAAGAGGGGTCTCTTTGAGCGCGAAGAAAACCCCCAATAAACTGAATGCAATCGGAAGGGGGGAAAAAAGAACGGGAAAAGCAGCCAGTGGCATTTCCTGTGGTCGAGTTTGCAGACATTAGCATCATTTAGCAACAGGGACAGGGCACAGCAGAGTCCTTCCCAAACCAGGAATGCCGGCACCAAAGCCCTCTGCTGCAGTGCAACACATCCAAGACTCTGCACATTCCTATTAATAACATCTAAAGAGCTGGCTGCCAAGCGGGTCGGCGTTATCTCTCGTTACCAGCTTCAAACAATGAATCACCAAAAAAATGCGCACAGAGAGATAAAGAGAGTGAGAGAGAGGAGCTGGGAACGAAAGGCTTTCAAAGGCTTTCAACATCTGCTAACAGCCCAAGAAAAATATTTTAACCTTTGCCCAGCATCTGAGCGCTGTGCAGGGAAGCACACCGGAGGGAGTTGGGAGCGGGCTGTGCTGTTCGAGTGGCGGATGGAGGAGAAACTTTGAGATAGGCAGGAAAAGGAGGGGGGGGTGCAGAGAGAGAGAGAGATCATGTTCTGTGTGAGTGCTGTTTATGATTAAGAAAACACTTACACACTACTGTCAGTCATTGACATGGAATCATCCGTCATGGCATCGCTGGAGATTTCGCTGTCATTGGCACTGGTGGCGGGGGCAAAACTGCAGCCGGAGGCCACATGGTAGGGGTTGGCCTGATCTGCACGCCTGTATGACCTGGACAGACATGAAGGACACCTTTAAGTACATTTTTACACAAAAAAAATTATGGTAATATTTGAGCTACCCCAGCAAAAGCGAGATCAGAGTCTGAGGATTTTGGTCTGTGTGTGTGTGTGTGTGTGTGTGTGTGTGTGTGTGTGTGTGTGTGTGTGTGTGTGTGTGTGTGTGTGTGT
>JBBPCW010000027.1:1376503-1387819 GCA_037974425.1 Phenacogrammus interruptus | reverse complement strand
TGTGTGTGTGTGTGTGTGTGTGTGTGTGTGTGTGTGTGTGTGTGTGTGTGTGTGTGTGTGTGTGTGAGTGTGTGTGTACACGAGTGCTGTATAGGTTTTCAGCTAACCGTGAGAGAATAAATGTGAATAAACATTGTGTGTTTACATCAGTAAGTGACCAGGCTCTCACCTCCTGCTGCGGCAGGCTTCCAAGTCCTCCTGTAGAACCGACGCTCTCTTTTGGAGGAAGCTGACCTACAGCCAGCACGCACACACGCACGCACATGCACGCACACAGGCACACACAAACGCAAACACACACAGCACAAGTTAAGAAGTGCGAGACAGAATCTGTCTCCTTTATGAACACACTGAGAAACAGAATCCGAAGCTCTGTGCAAACCCACCTCTAAACGACTGACTGAAGAAAAAAAACTTTGGATAAATAAAACGTGTCACTGGCTCACACCCAGTCTTGCACTCCATACCAAACTTTCTTCCATACCTTTGTAAGACGTTTCCCAGATTGCATTTTTCCCCTTTTCAGACTTGGTATTATTTTGCTTACTACCTGTCATTAACAGCTTAATATAATTGATAACTGTTCCATGGAAAATGAGAACAGCATATGTGATCTGCATTAGGGAAACTGCATTAGAGCACATAGATGTATGGAACGGTTGTAGAATCATGGTGTCTTCTGTCTATTAAGTGTTCAGTCTTCAGTCTATTACTTTCAAAATATCTATCTGTACTTTTTGCTAAAAACTAGAGGTGGGCATAGATACTTTTTTTTATCGCACAATAAGAATCTCACGCCGTTAACGGCCCAGCACTACTAAAAACACAATAGATGCTTTTCCAGGTCTAAAACTGAGAACAATTCAATTCCATATTTTTTCCGGTCCTTCCGATTTGTATTGTCATTTGCAGATCTGAATGATTTTTTATTAATTCAGAGTTTATATTTATTATATTTATAAATTCAGTTGCATTTTAGTTTTGCATTACTTGGTAGACCAGACTGATGACCAAATTAGATCAAAGTCAGTTGAGAACATCTATTTCCTAGTGCCCCATTACTGACATTATTATGGCTGAGGGGACAAATGAATGGAAGCTACTGAGAAAATATATATTAATAAAACACACTGCAATACAGTAACGCGTATAGTGAAAAAACGCATTGTTGTTTTGTTTAATAATAATAAAAAAAAAGCCTAAAAAAGTGTACAAATAAAAGTGTAAGTGCTCCCAGAACACTTTAATGTCATTTTAAACTCAGTTTAATGCATTACCCTTAAAGAAAATGTAAAGGTAAACCCATAATCGAATTTAAATTCCCCGCTGATATTTGCAACTCGAAGGTTGCGGGACAAAAGTATTGGGAGGTGAACAGTTTTCGGAGAATAAAACCTGATCTACTCAGGCTGAAAACATAAACGAAGGCTCGTTGGAAAGGTCTCAAGAGATGTGGAGTTTGAAGTGTCTGAGTGCTTTCTCCGCCGAGATATGCAGCTCGGAAGGTCGCGGATAAAAGTAATGGGACACCATTGTGAGGTGAACGGGTCCCCTTGTGTGAAAACATCCAGACAAAATGTATTTATTGCCACAAAAAAGCAAAAAGGTGGAGGATATTAGCAGCTTCCACATAAAACTAAGAGTTCGGTTCTCAACAAAAAATCTGCGTGACTGAATCCGTGACTCCGCATAAACTGGGGGATTACTGTACATCAAGTTGCTTGACAGTGTGTCTGACTCCTCCTGGGCCCTTTTTCTACTGAACCTGACCTGAGTACTATTATCCAATTAAATTTCTGCAAACTTTTAAAGAACGTCTGTGATTTTTCTGTTCCTAAGATGAAGACACGCTACGTTTGAGATCTCAAAAAGGGTCCAGTTTCCAGTGGCTGGGAATTTGTGAGGTCCTTTTTCTCAAATCTTGGAGCTAGGCCACTGGTTAAGTGGGGTTAAGGCACATTAACATTTAGCGCTCACCATATCTGTGGGGAGCCATGCCTGTTTGAAATGACAACCTACAAACAAGCTGGAGAACAGAACATGATTAGATTGAATTGAGAAAAAATCAGTATGAACTATCCAAGGACTGAGGTCTTTGAACCCAAACTCTCACAGTGTTGTTTGCAGGGGCCTCTGTGGACCATGGGCACAAAAAAAGGGGACTATTGTTAGGACTTGAGATGTTTAACGAAAATTTCCCCGCCACAAACGCAGCCGGAGCAAGGTCCGCTGTAACTAATAAGCACTTGGCCGGAGCCCTTGAAGCCAGTATTAATGTGGTTGCTGGGTATAATTGCGCATGAGGGAAGATGAATCGGCCCTGGGACATCAAAGCCCTATGGCCAAATTAGATCCATGTCTATGGAAGAACTCGCACTACTTGTTAGCCTTTCCCCCCACTCCTCTTCCGAGGAATCAAATAAACAAGAGACACTTCAGTTCAAAGCTGCGAGGTTTTGCTTCTCTGGAAAGAAACAGCTGAGAATGAGAGAGAGAGAGAGAGAGAGAGAGAGAGAGTGAGAGAGAGAGAGTGAGAGAGAGAGAGAGGGAGAGAGAGAGAGAGATGACTTGAAGAGAAAGTGACAAATGTGATGACGTTTCAGTGTGGCAATCAAAAGAACAGTGTCTTAAGGGCCACTTTGTAAAAGGTTTAATCTCGAACAGAAGAGAGAATGGTGCAATGTGCTTGGCGAGAGAACTTTAAGCAATAAACTACACACCATCAAGATATCAACACACACAGAATTCACAATGTGTTTTTGAGCTTTCATTACAAGGACATACACAAAACATCTGAAACAGTATAACTTGGGGAGGTGTTTGTGTGTGTGTGTGTGTGTGTGTGTGTGTGTGTGTGTGTGTGTGTGTGTGTTCATCCTTTGAGTATTGCTTGCCTGCGACTTGAGGGAAGTGATGGTGTCCTCCAGCTCCTGCCGGAGCTCTGCAGGCATCAGGCCTTTGATCTTCAGCTCATACTCCTGACGGATATGAGTGATCTACACATACATGAAGAGGGGAAAGAGAGAGAGAGCATGTATGAGCCAACCACATGTTCAGTAGCAGCGCCCCCAACAGGCTGCTGCACACTGTGGTCAGCCCACAGAAGACTGGAGCATAGAGCGAGTCCGACCAACAAAGCCCTCCGCAGAGGAGAGCAGTCTGTCTAGCCCTTAAATTACACACTACAAACCATAGCCTGTAGACTGGGCCTAAACAGTTTGGTTAGGAATCCCCCCAGCCACCCCCCACACATGCATAACTGGGGTGCTTGTTTGTCAGAACTGCTGAATGGACAAGATGCGGTGCGCTGCGGAGACAGGATGCATGAAGAGGTCATGGCTATAGAAATTTCTGGAAATGAAGCGTTGCTTAAAATGTGCTTCTTAGACGCAATCCAACAAGGATCTCTGGGTTTACACCGAAAAGAATTAGTTTAGAATTAGTATGTGCGACTCTCGGCCTGTCCATATTCTTAAGTTCAAAAATATTGTATCCTTCTTTTTATTTTCCATTTCTTTCAAGGGGGCGTGTGTGTGTGAGAGGGTGAACTAGGAGAGATGATTGCCTTTCCTAAAATAATTTTCCTGTTGTGGATTTAACTGATTGTTCTGGCTTTCTGTAATTAATCTTTCAGGGTACAATGAAAGGATTGGGAGGCACTTCAAAGAGGGAGAGTATAAATTATCTGAACACAGCACTCCATTCCTTTTTTTCCCCCCGTCCCAGCACAGTGTGTAGTAGATTAGGCCTTTACCACTTAGTCACCCCCCCCACATCCTCATTTTTAGTGTTAGGCCAGTAAGACTGAGGAAGAAAAACACTAGGGGATCAATATATTTATTCATGGGGAAAACCGAACTTGAGAGTAGCTCTTGATCGAAATGACAACGATTATCATTTGGGGTGCAAACTGAAAAGCTGAACCTTGTTGAGTAAAGAATGCCCAATAAAATAAATATGTATTGATTAGACCGCACTTGGCTGTCCATGTCCAAGCTTACCGGTTGTAAAGTGACCATTTGTCATTTGTAAAGACACCACAGCCCACAATGTGAAATTCTTTCTCTGCATTTGACCACTTAATCCATTCACCAAGTGAAGCCAGGAACACAGTGCCCCGGGGAGCAGTGTGTGAGAAGGTACCTTGCTCAAGGGTACTTCAGTGGTGCCACTAGTAGCCCTGGGATTCGATCCCACAATCTTCTGATCAAAGGGCCAGCACTCTACCCACAAGGCCACCAGCTGCCCTCACCAAGTCACTGCCTTCAGCAATCTCCTCAACTACAATGTACATGTAATTGACCTGATACAACTCGCCTTGCAAGACACCATGGCAGACTGATACTGATATGCCATGCGACTAATCAGTGCTGACATTCGGCAAGTGTTTGCCTCGAAGTACGGGGGGAGAGATGTCGGTGAGAGAAGGCGGGGGAAGCTGCTTGCATATAAAGCTGTCGTTTGCTGGACGACTCTCAAGGAAAAGAGCCGTGCAGTAATACGAGGTATCTGGCTGTAGGCCCACGGTGGACAGCTCTATTAGCTCAGCCTGTAAGGCGTGGGATGATTCGCAATAGCAGGGAGTGGAGGCAATTCCCTCCAGCAGCTGTGTGCAGATAGCCACAGGTGGACGCGGCTGCCTGTGCATATTAACCATGCCGTTCCCTCCTGTAGAGTCTGGGGAGTGGAGGTTTGTGCTCAGATGCCAGCCTTAACACGAGCATGGAGAGGTTGAAGATCCCTCGACAGCTGAGTTCGCTTCCGCAGCAAAATATCAGTAATTAAGGGCGGGAACTCGCTCGGCCAGGGAGAGAATATCTCATACTGTCAAAAACTAACGCAAGATTCTTGTAAGACCAAATTTTAATTGTCAATCTTAAAAGCTGAAGCTGAATTTAGCGTACCACTGTACAGTGTTCCCCTGCAAGGTCGCGGTTCAGAGTTTGTGGCCTCAGTTGTTTGCAAATTTTTGCTGTCGAGAGAACAGAAAAGCAATGCATAAGAAAGTGTGTCTTTGGATGGTGAAATACTGCTGTACTCAAGAGGCTGGGGGCTCGAAAGTAGCCAATCTGAGAGCTTTATTCATTTCTCTTTGCTGCTGATTGGCTGCTACCTTGTGATTCATCTCTGACAGCTGCAGTCCAGCATTCCTGGAAAGAGTTTTTACCTTTACATTTCAATGTGTTAACCTAAGTTTAAAATAAAATTGTGTTTTAAAATAAAAAAAAAGTGTTTTGGGAGCATATTAGACTACAAAAATACGCATTTATAGGCTTTTATTTATTTGATTATTTTTTTAAATGTTTTTTCACAAATTGCAGGCGTTCTTGGAACTTAACGCCCACGAATTTTGGGGGTCGAGACAAAATAGAGTGCAGCATTTATTTCAGTAAAATCTTTAGGAAAAATAAAATGTACCCAATTGCTTCTTACACTAAATGTAGTCAACCAACCACTACAGGTCTAAAATTTGCTTTGAGAAAATAAAGAAGTCTATTTAAGATCACTGAACGTCTCGATGCAGACAGGTGTGGGATGAATTAGGTATAAGTAACACAGGCTTCCTTTATTTGTTAACTCCAGTAGCCTCATAGCAAAACTAGAGAAGTAAACTGTGAACACTAAACTTGTTCACAGTCTTGACTGAGTGGAGTACATTTAGAGTAAAGGTAAATGTGTATAAATTGAACTGCTTATACTCTTTTATACCAAAGTTCTGATCAAAATAATAAAGTAGAAAGCACAGGCCCAAAATGCATATTCAAAATACATCTACTAAAGGTCTCTGCAACCTTCTATGATGCTGCCTCTGTCTAGATGCTTAGAGGAATACACCTCTTGTTGCCTTTTTTATTTTTCCAATAGCTAATAATCATCACTATTTAAAATGTAACCGGGGTAATATGGAGATGTTTCATGTCACTTCAATTTACACCATCAGGGTATATCTTGATTTCTTGTTTTTATGTTTTAATTATGAGAATCAGGTTTGCAGTATAAAACCAAGGACAAAACCAAGATAAAATGGAACATTTGAAACATTTAGAATTAATACAGTGTTCTTGTCCAAGAGTGTGGATCCAAACTACAGCAGTACCAAAATAGCAATCTAGATCGAACTCCTAAACCAAGTCTAGCCTTGTTCCAAACCAAGTTCAATATCACCTTGCTCTAACTAGTGCTATTCACATAATGTCAGTCAATGGGACAGCTGGACATTAATGTTGGACATAGCATGGAATGCTACTGAAAAGGCTTTCAATGAACTCCCTCAGAGATAACTATCACACATTCACAGAGACCTCTCTCTGTTTCAGTGAATGGGAGGCAATGACAGAACCTGACAAACACCAGGGACTGGGGCGGGGGTGGGAGTGAGAGTTTAGGGAGGGTCACTTTGAGGACCCTGGCTGATCAAACTGCATCAAGCTTTTGGGCTCATTGATGGCCCAGAATATAAAGGAACTATTCCCCACAAGCTCAACTCAAAACAATATGACTTCAAACGAGTGGTTTCATCCTGTCTTTTGAAAAAGTTGTTGTTGCTGATGAAGTGCTCTCCATTTTGAAGATGGAGAAAAGCAACCACTCCCCAAAAACAGTCCTCTGTTAAAATGACACTATTTCATCTATATATAGTCTTTAGATTGAGCTTTCGTTTGACTTTGCTCGGTGCACTGTGTCACATGCCGGGCTTTTTGACAGCTGCCAACTGAAAGCAACAAGGCCTCGGTGCTTTGAACGCTCAAATGAAGTTTGTCAGGTCGTCTAGAGCTTGATGTATGCTAATGTTGGGAGGGGTGCTGTGCCGGATGGTGGTTAGAGGGGTGCTGTGTTGATGGGGCACGAGGCATGAGAGTGCATCGGAAAGAAATGCAAAAAAGTGACAAAAAACACTCTTGTCAGATACAAGGGAGTATATCAAAACCCGCGCCACTCACAGAGTTTTGCGTCAGCAGATCGCACGTCTGTAAACCGGGAACCCCCCCCCCCCCCACCGCCAAATAGCAAGGAGCTACGCGCCATGAAGAAAAGCATAAAGAAGGGATGTTTTTCATTAAAGTGATGTGAAGGGAAAAATTAGAAACCGGAGGAGGCGCTTCATGAAGTTATGAGGCAAAGATGTGCCTTGTGAAGTGTCAGTCATGGGGAGAGAGAGTTCCAAAGCCAGCACCAGCTTCAGAATGGACTGTTTAATGGAAGATGACTGCACTCACTCAATGGAGCTGTTGTTTGATTCTCAGATAAGTCGGTATGATCTCAGCTGGGGCTTTAGATGTATGAGGAAAAGTTGTGTTACTTTACTGAGCCTGTGCTAATTCAGGCTACATTAGTTAAAGAACTGGAAACATGGCTTTTTCCCCTCTCTGATATCCGAATCAGCGTTTTCTGCTGTTACTGGCCCAATACTGATACCTGGCTCAGCGCCTTCACTAAAGAGCACTGATGAAGTCCCTATCATAGAGAACGTCAAACAAAACACATTTCCAGACAAACCTATATCAACAAACCAATAACCTGCTGAACAGCATTAGTTTAAAATGTATACTGTTTACCTCCAAACTAACAGTTTGACATGTAAAATCAGCTGACATGTAAAATCCTACCAATTAAAATCCTAACATGCAAACTTTTCATAGAGAGGAAAACACTCAGAGGAAGACTGCCACCTTGCTGCACTTTTTTTGAGGGCCTAATCTTTTCATCCAGTGTAGCAGGGTAGACTGTGCAGTACTGTATGTGGTTGTTGCCAATATTTCATGCCAAGCAGGAGCAGAGGGGCCTGGAAGAGCCTTTTTGGAAGAACATCTGTTTGAAGTCTGGGCAGAAAGAGGGCTGTTTTTTTTTTTAATGCTGAGGATCATATTACAAAGACATGTCCTGGGAGATAAACTGGGGCAACGTGACGGCACGGAAAAGGGAGAGTAGGCCTCTCTGACTGCCCCTTCCCCCCGCCGCATGTACGTGAACACACATATAAACACACGTACACACAGAGAGAGAGAGCGAGAGAGAGAGAGCGAGAGAGAGAGAGAAAGATTTGACCTTAGGAGGGCTGGGTACTGGTATGCGGGTTTATGAGGTGGGAGTAGATGTGCTTTGCAGGCTTTCCTCCTGTAAGGGAGTGCTGGAGAGGAGGGCCTCCCTCGTCAAATCTTTTTCAAGCGTTTTTTTTTTGGGGGGGGAGGAGGAGAGGGGGGTGCGGGTGACGGACTTGAGAGTAAACATCGAACGTACCCGAACATTCCCAGCTAATAGAACCTGAGCCATCAAAGCTTGTGTCTCAACAGAAGCCTTTTCATAATAACTAGACAATAAGAGGGAGCCATTTCCAGCTCAAGCTTTCAATTAACGCTCCAGGTCTCCTTTGCGCTCCCAAGTAAACACGCACACGCTGGAGGCAGTCTAGCCAATTGAGTGATGACTCTAATTGTCTAATGTCTGGATGACGCTTTCCATAACTTGCCCAGTCTAAGGCAGTGATCTATTAGTGCTCCTTGAGATAAAAGGCATTTTTGGAGCTCTTCGGAGCAAGAAGGTGCCAATTCTCTGCAGCTGCTAAGAAGAGTGAGCCAGGCTCTAGTTCAGCAGATGCTCTGGCCTTCTCCAGAACCTGAATGTCTGAATGTCTGGAGTACAGAGTCACGGTCATCTGTGGTTTCAGAGGACAAAAAGTGTCTCTCAAAAGACAGAGATGCAGGTCTCTACTAATTATCCCCCCACCCCCTTTGTGTCAAGGTCAAAGCAGCCCTGTTATTAACTTGGCTTCTCTTAAGCTGGGGCAGGCATTCCTGGCCTGGGGTGCTGGCTCTTGAAGCCGGATCTTCAGGAATGTGGGGAATGCATGTGGGGTGCGTATTAGTGACTTAGAGGGGGAAGATTCAGCTCTTGTCTGGCCCTGCAGGGGCTGGGGGCCCCGGTAAGCCCTGAGATCTAAAAGAGTCCCATCGGTAACCATACCTGCTCCTGGGTGTCCAACTCCCGAGTTATCAGCTTCTTTTCAGCGGCATGCATTTGCCTCTGCAAGGCCTCCAACCGCTCCTGGAGAACCTGCGGGAAGACAATTAGGGAAGGAAGGTTGAGAACGACGAAAACGGATGTGACTGCAGTTAAGAGACAAACTGGACCTTGATGTGGAGAGTCTACATTATCTCTGTCAATAAAGTTACCAAGTGTCAAACTGAAAGACAGTTGCAAATTCAGATTGAATTCGTCACAAGCAAGGTGCAAGTGAGAGATCCATCAAGTGATTTCACAGTGCCCGTAAGGTTCTTCACTCTTAAGCGCAACTGCCTTTCTTCTAGACAGAAAATCTGCAAAACATTTAAATTAAAATTGTGAAGCCAAATAACAGAACAGCAAATTGAGGTTTTTCTCTCCAGCCCCATGCCTGAAATTAATAGTAGTGGAAAGAGAGGCGCAGTTCCTGCCTGGCACTTTGAACCAGATGTTTCCAGCACGACTCTGCACATTTCAGTTTGGATTACACTTCAAGAAAAGCAGAAGCATCACCATATGGCTCAATAAGAAAAGGGCCCTTGACCATGGGAGAACGAAGGTCACTATGAGACAGCACCATGGAAATTCTGAGCTTGCTGCCCCTTTGTTGTGAGTCAGTACAGGTGTTAGAAACTGGAGAACGGCTTGTAATGTCCATGATTGGGACTGGAGGTGCCTCCTATGTCAGTTTCGAGCTTATTCTGTCAGTTAATCCTTTTTTCAATTAAAAAGGAACTTCTAGAATCTTCTAGCACTGCTGTGTTAAGGACTCCGCTGTGATGACTTTTCAAAAGTCGAGAGCTGTTGTACGTTGTTACTAGGTTTAAAGCAAAAATGAAGAACAATGTACAGGACAGCATACAGGAAGATGGATGCGGTGGGTTTGCTCCTTGTCAAAGTAATCCACATTTTAGTTTTTCCATGTTTATTTGCTTACAGCCACCGTCATTCTCAGATTCTGTTTCAGTTCAATACTTAGATCCACACTGTACTTTGAAAAGTAAACTTTAAAGGACACAGGCCAAATTACTACTTCTAATTCATGGGGACTTCTTTCCATGCTCTTTGGGTATCTCCAGCAAAAACATCGGGAGGCCAGTGGGTCATGTGGAGGAGGTCAGGGCCGGTCAAGCTATTGTCGTAAAGTGTGTTTCACGTTTGCTGTATCTCCCCCTGGGGTTGTTTCTAGCTTGATCGTGACCCTCTGAGGTTCAGGCATGCTAGTCTTAGAACAATGTCAAGAACCGGAAGTACACAAGGACCCACAGTAATGGCCAAGTCTAAGAAGTGTGACACAGTGATTGTGCAGCAACCATTCCTGGAAGCCTGCTGACAGTCCTCAGTGGGAATTCTTTCATGTGGTTCCTATTGGATTACTGAAGCTACATCAAGTCAGCTCTAGGCTTAGAAGGGATGGGAGAATGGCTTTGTCCTCGTCATAAAGGGGCAAGTCATCCTCAGCACGCAGAAGTACAGAGTTCTGATGAATCATGGTGGGTTATCTAGCCCCTCTGCATGAAAGTGCTTCATGAGCCACTGTTCAGAACAGCTGTGGGGGGTGGGGGGTGGGGGGGGCTTCTCACAGAACCTTGGGAGAAGTCAACAAGACTGACAGGAGCTCTTAAAGTGGATTAGAAGTCTCCACTGCTCTAGTAGACTTATCAGGTCTTGCTGGTCTTGCTCTGACTTGCCCTAAGCCAAGGGCCATAGGTCTAGACAATCCACAACGTGCTTGGTGGTCCTGGATTCGTCCTAGGTAGAGGCTCCAGTGTTTTTTGCCCACCCACTCAACCTTCCCAGGACAGGCAGAGGAAAGGTGCAGAAGTTGTGCAGCTGTTGTTCCTCTCGGCATGAACGAGGGATTTGCTATGGAGAATCTCTCCAAACAGGGTCCAGATGGCCAGGGCGATATGCTCTTTATCAGGCAGCCAGTGTGGGATCGATCTCAACACGCAGCAAATGTGGAACATTCGATTTCCTGGAGGGGGCAGGGTGGGGGGCTTGTTAGAGTGAGAGAGAGGAGAGAGAGAGAGAGAGAGAAAGTGACAGAAAACACAAGAGAGAAATAGATACAGAGAGAGAGCGAGAGACAGACAGACAGAGAGAAATAGAAAGAGAGGCAGCCAGAGAGATAAAGTGTGTGTTTGTGTGGAAGGGGGAGAGAGAGGGAGGGAGAGAGAGTGAGAAAGAGAGAGAGACAGAGAGATAGAGAGAGACAATGCAGAGAGAGAGAGAGAGAGAGAGAGAGAGAGAGAGAGAGAGAGAGAGACAGACAGACAGAGAGATAGAGACAATGCAGAGAGAGAGAGAGAAAAA
>JBBPCW010000027.1:1288627-1300658 GCA_037974425.1 Phenacogrammus interruptus | reverse complement strand
GAGAGAGAGAGAGAGAGAGAGAGAGAGAGAGAGAGAGAGAGAGAGAGAGAGAGAGAAAGTGAGTAATGAACTTAAAAATGGCAACGGAGGCTGTCTGTGATGATCAGAAGTTCATTTGTTTGAGATTTAATGCGGTCGGATCTAAGTGGGCAAAATCAGGCCAGCACAGAAGAGAAGGCCTAGCAGTGTGACATAAGGGGCTGACGGACCATTGTTCCATGTCACATTGCACGAATTGAGAGTCCAAATCCCTTTTTGCTGCAGCACTGGGATGGAAGAGCCGAGGGATTAGTCTTTACCAAATTAACACACTGCTAAAACGTACTCTTGGGTTATTTTTCCCTTCCCAAGACCGTCTGCATGATATTGCAAATATTTGTTTTGAGAAGCTTCAGTGGCGAAGAAATAGCTGGCAACTGTTATTTGCTGCATGCTTCATGTGGGCCTCAGCAAAAAAAAAGCATCAAATCACTCATTTGACCTTAACAAGTCACATCAAGAGTAGAATTCTTGTGTCGCAAATCGGTGGGATCCCAACATGAGCCAATAAGGAAAAAGCCACAGGCCGAAAGCTATGTTAATGACGTCGCTGTTCTGATTGCATAGTACATTTCAGGGTGAAACTGATATGACAGTGGGGACCACCATGGTGAGTACAGCTGAGGCTGGAGGGTCTGCCTTCGCCTCTCCATGCCTGCTTCTTCTGGGTGGGATCAGGTTTGAGAGCACCCACCGGCGTAGCTCAAGCCTCCTCAAATTAATGCAGTTCCCCTGACGCTGCAAAAAGGACCAAGCTACATGTGTTGTAAAACTTCCCCCATTGCTCATTTTGAGTTTTAGGGGCGGTGGCTGTTTAAGAATGTGGGTTGCATGACCGAACAAAACATTTTATATGTCCTTTAAGGGTACCCTTGTAAAGCACTGCATTAGAATAAACATAAAAATATTTATGCAGTAAAAACTAACAAGAATTTCTTCTTCTCAATGCACCCCAGACATTACATGTAGTTGAATAATAATCTAATAGCAACCAGATCTCTCTCTCTCTCACACATACCCAGTCACTGGTTTACTATTGAACTGTATTTATACATAGTTATTTGTAAAAAGTCTATTATGTTTTCCAAGGCAGTTTATGTTTTTTTCATTCCTTAGGTCTAACGCCATGTGCCTAAAAAGCCCGATCGCCCAGGCCCCTATAGGAAGAGAAAGAAAGCTTGAGATACATATAATGCCGGGTGGAAACTGTGACTGTGTTTGATTTAAATGCTTTCAGATGCTCTTTTTAGAGGCGCACATAGCAAGAAACAGCTGGATGTTTTTCCACTGATATGCAGCAGGGCACGCCTCTCTGCTCTTTCCTAGCAAAAGCTAGATGAATTCTTCCCTTCCCCAGCGACGAGGGGCTCTGTTGCTCTCTCTCTACCGCGCCTTCAGCACACTTTGGGTTCATTAGCCATTTATAGGGATGGTATGGAACATCAGGCACATATTAGCCACACATGTATGCAGGTCATAATTCACAAACAATATAAAGTTTGAAATTGAGAAAAGGCATGCAGTTCAGGAAAAAAAAACAGAAGAGGGGATGTAAACACGCATAAATGACATGACATTCAGCAAGCAGTCATGTTAAACAAGAAGGAATGGCATTTATAACATGGGCGTGTCAGTATTTACCTACATAAAATGTCTAAGACTACGATGCTCGAGGTGCATATTTAAATTGCACGCAAATCAGACTTCATATCCTTCATATCCTGTGATTTTGCTATCACAACCTGTGTTGTGATAGCATGCGTTGAGTGTGAAAGGAATCATATACAGTAGTGTTCCTCCGCAAAGTCGCAGTTCAGAGTTTGCGGCCTCAGTCGTTTATTTCTTAGAACCAAACCGATATTTGGTCAAGGAAACCCCCGGAAATTCATGGAAATTGCAAATATCCTCCAAATTGTTTTTTTGATTTTTCGTGGCAATGTATAATTTTCCATGCATTGTAGTGCTAAATTATTAAGAAAATATCATTTATTAATAGTGATGCTCCAATTGATCGGCCGAAGATCGGTATCGGCCGATAATCACATTTTAAGACTCGCTCGGTACTCGTTAAACTTGGCCGATCTTAGGAACCGATCACAATTGATGACGTCAATGCATTAGGACGTACATGAGTGGGGGCATAAACGTTTTGGCGCCGCAGTCATGTCATCGCCAGTGTGGAATTACTACAGCGTTTCGAGAAACAATTACAAATTCGCTATTTGCCGTTTATGTTCCAAATACATCTCACGTGGAGGTGCATTGTCCTAAACATTTAATACAACATTTAATTCAGTATTTATCTGAAAAAAATGGTGATCAGAGAGCTTATATATCAGTTATATAAACTTGAATCGGCATTGGTATCAGCCATGATCACCATGACAAAAAATCGGTACTTGGTATCGGTGGCAAATATCCTGATCGGAGCATCCCTATTTATTAATTTTGTTAACGTAAACTCATCTAAATTGCATATAAAATATAACTATACATTTTTGATACTGTCAAGAGAACACAAAGAATGTGCATCTTGAGAAGCAAGATGTTTGAAATTAGCCAATCTGAGAGTGTTATTCATTTCTCTTTGCTGCTGCACTGTGACGTATCTCTGGCAGCTGCAGTCCAGCATTCCCGCATCAGAACAGTTTCCCGTGTGGAGCTGTCTCGGTTTTACCTTTACATGTTTTATGGGTAATGTATTAAGCTTAAAATGAAATTTAAGTGTTTTGGGGGCATATTTGGGACATATTTAAGGTTCGGGTTATAAAAACAGTAATGCTGGGCGAAAAAAAACAACAACTATATAACAAAGCAGTGTATTTCGCACTTTTATTTTTAAAGTACTGATATATAAACAAACGTGCAATAACAGTTGTTTTAGCAAACACTTTAAAGGGGACATATTATGCAAAACTCACAATAATATATGGGTTATACGAAACATGTTATACGAAACATATCTCACATAAAGAGATATCACCAGGTTTATTATTCACGGTTTCATGCCTTTTAAAACAAGTAGTTTCAGGGCTCTGTCCCTTTCATGCAAATAAGCTGTTGCTGGCCACGTACCACCCATCCCATGCTTATGAAACGAACGAAACAAACAAGCGAGTTCATACTTAACTGTGATAGAGACACAAGACGCCCTCATCTGCTGACTTGGTAGGTACAGATCCCCACACGATGCTGAAGATAGCTACTTATTCACAGCTGCTTATTCCAATATTTAAGGTGGAACTTTTTAAGGTGGAAGAAAACCGATTGTTGCTGGGACATGGCCATCGAAAAGGTAACGGAGTCATGCAGTTCTTTGATTTTGTCTGGGAGAAAGTGTAGGGATTTGTGGCTTTTCTGCAGCCAACAACACAACACTTCATGTATAACTTGCCTTTGCCTGTAGCCATAGCGCTTGGCTTATCCGTGCTCATAAACAAGCAGACAAAATTGCGGATCTTCAACCAATCTAGTGGGCGATCCCTCCAGATGAAGGGCAGTTCTATGTCAATTGGCCCAGTGGGACGTCACACTGGGCCCACCATCCAAACACTTTGAAAGGGCATGAAATTGTGAAGAATGATATATCTTCATGTGAGAGTGATTTTGTGTGAAGAACTTCACTTCGTGAGTTTTGCATAATATGTCCCCTTCAAGCAAATAAAGAGCTTTTTATGAGCAGTGTTGCCTTTAACACAGTTACACAGCTGTAGCTGTTGAGATTTATTTCCTCTAAATCTCAACATTATTTGTAATGAAATCAAATATAAAACCAAAGCTATTTGCCATTGCAGGGCACTCATGGTTTAACTAGTTTTTTATAGAAAAATAAGTTACCCAGAGTATGAGGAAGTCCAGAGGATGGGAGGCGGAACCAAAGACGGACCATCTCCATATGAAAGTCTATGTATCTGAATGCAGTGTTACTAAAGTCCTTGTTGGTGTAATATAATATGGACAAAAGTATGACGCCTGTGAAAACCAGCCAAATTGTATAGCTGCTGTGTGCACCTACAAGCACAAAAAGCAACAAACTTTCAAAATAAAAGTATTAAAAAAAAAACAAAACTGCATTAAGTATACATGATAGTTGGCGTTAAGTAAACAATACGTTAGCATGATAATAAAGCATTAATGCGAGGCATTTTTTACCACTTCATAAATGTGTTTTTTTCAAAATTTGCGGGTGCTCTTGGAATGCAATCCCTGCCAATTTCAGGGATTTACAGTATACTGGTAACATAGTGCCTATAAGACCAAGAAAGCTGTGCCGAAATTAAGCCTGCTTCACTGTCAGATAAGACACCGCTTCTATTCTTGTCCAAAAATGCCCTTACGAATAACTGTTATTAAAAGCAAGTGGAGCGCTGTTGACAGAGACACTAAGGCTTTCAAATGACAGATCAGACAACTACTGAAAGTGCAGCACTTGTTACCAGCTCATAATCAATGAAGAGATTCTTCTTTCCATGTACCAACACAGGTAGGCGGACAACGCTCAGACAGACTCCACACCCACCCTCGTCAATTTCAGCCCCACCTGTACCTGCTGACGCCAAGGAGGAATGTGGGCTGAGATAAGGTGGCTTCAAATGCACATGGGCTTATTGATTTCCAAGCTACGACCATCTCTCCACATCAAAAAAGGTCACAGTTGGTAGAAATAAAAAAGGAGGAGGGGGTGGGGGGGCTTTGTTCTGCTGTTGAAATGCTGGATGACTGGGCTGGCAAAAGGGAGCCTCGGGTCCTAAGCTTGTGCCTTTCAACTCGGGCCTAGCCTGCTTTTAATAGAAACATAGCACATTTGAAGCCAGAGAACTTGCCTGAATCTGGCTGTGGATCACAACACAGGCCGGTTCAGAGAACCTTCAGAGAAACAAACCAAATGAACCCAGCAAGTCCAAAGCCAAAGCTATTAATCAGAAATAAGCAAATAAGACGCTCAAGATACAGGTTTCTCCTAAATGTTCTGGTCAGTAAAGAGACTTTTACATTACAATAGGACTTCCTAGGGATCAACCACGGAACGTATCACTTGTTTTGTTTTAAAACAAAAAAAGAGAAAAGAGAGAGCAGCATTTCAGGGCCAGCCAGTTTGTTATCCAGACTATTCTTATCCTTCAGACCGATCCAGCAGTATTGGAGTGATTAAGCTGTTTGATGTTGGCCCCCGAATCCCTGAGAGCGCGACCCTTTCACCCTCCCCCTGCAGCCAGAGCTCCACTGGCTCATTTTGCACACAGCTTGAGCCGAGAGGCAGCTTGCAGAGCAGGCTCTGCAGCTGCAGACGTGGAACAACATGAGCGGGCCAAGAATGCGGCCCTGGTGCACTCCATTCACATGAGGGGGTTTACACTGGCATCCCTGCTTCAGATTAAGACACCAATCTCGCTTCACCAGCGCTGACGGCCAATTCAAACGACCCTTAAGAAGAGTGTCTACAGATGCAGCGTCCTTCTCATTATGTTACAGGTCTTTGAAAAGTGATGAAAGCAAAAGCTGAAGTGCGCAAATGAGCCTCAATCCAGAGGAATCAAGGTGAAGGAGAGGAGCTTTGAATAGCCTCAAACTCAACAGTGCACAAGCGAATAAGACGGTGAACCCGAAGACCTGAATGGTTATGATTAAAGAAAAGAGGTTACCAGGAGATGGAAGGGGGCGCATGCAGGGAAGAAAGTCGGGTCTCATAACTGTAGCAACGCATTTCTGAGAAAAAGAGAGAGGTTCATTGACATTTTCTCTCCTTTCTTTTTTATAAATATCATATGCAGCCGGTTGTAGTTTAAGAATTCAGAGACAGACGGCTGCCAAATGCTCTGCACACAACATCTTTGTCAACCTGCTAATTCTCTCTGATGATCAGAGAGAAAGGATGAAAGATGGAAACTTTGACTTTTTCATATTCAAGCTGTGAGGCGCTGCCATGGAAACACAAATCAATGAGTAAAATTGACACCCCAAACACTTGCATGAAAGGGGGAGACATGTGTGAGGGACATTTCATTCTATCCGAGTCAAGTTACAAGCGGGCAGTAAGAGGCAAGTTGTAATGTGTTTGCCCCATGAAAACAGTAAACAAAGACAGAGACGGTACGCCGTCTGACGCTGCTGATACACAAGCACACAAAAGGGTACAGATACACGTATAAAACAGACTGACCTACACACAAAGCATTAACAAAGACTATTTCACTACATGCGAAAATAAACTAAAATAGAAATGCACAAAAAATAACATTGCTTTAACATGTACATAAATGCATACCCACACATGGCTGCTCTGTTAATACAGCAGGCAAACGGCATTTATGCAGTTCCATTTCACTTAAATGTGTCTGCTCGTCCTCACATCTCTGCTATCAGGCGCTGCACATTTGATGTGCATGCTTGGACGGTCCTTTGAAGTCCCAGACTGACTTTAAAGCTGGTCAGAGGCAGGCACGTAGCGGAGCGGGGTGTGGTGGAGGCACTGGGACCTCGTTAGCCTTATGACTGCTTAATTAGCGTCCACCCTAAACCAGCACCTGTGCTGTGCGTTATTCGCATGGACTGATTTATTTGACTGAATCTGTTTGTGACTGCAGATGTGTCCTCTTGCTGTGGACTTGTGGACCAGAATGGGTGTCAGGTAACAGGGCTCCTTTTAAGTAACCAAATGCATGTGTTTAATTCATTGCTGTTAATTGTTTCCACTCTACAGTGATAGCTGAAGAATTTTTGCACAAGTTTTCAAAGCCAATTGTGTCTAATTTTGTGGTCTTCTCATTCTATATCTTCTGTTTTTAACAGGTTAGCTGAAAACTAGACTGAATTTAGATTCATTACGTTCAGGGAATTAATTAGAATCAGATTCTTTATTGTTGCCGTACAAATACAACAAGATTGGATGCAGTCATTTTCAGTGGAAAGTAAAAATTTAATTAGAAGCTGTATTTCCCTACACAAGATAGAACAGATGTGTGTGAAAATATAACATGTACATCACACTATACTTTGTAAGGACATTGCAGTGTGGCCTATATAGCACATAGAAAAATATAGAATTATAGAATCACATTATATACATAAAGACATACATGCAACTATGCCATAATGGAACCATTGTATCTACTATTAACGTTTACCATTTCATTTTATTATTAAAAATGATGTTTCCCAGCTGAACTACCCAAAGGCTAGATACAGAAAACCACAAGGTTAAAAAGAAGTGACAACAATCAGTCACTCACTGAGAGCCTTTTAGTTCAATGTGTATGTTATAGTGAGGTACTAAACGGGTTTAGAGCTTGCTTCCCAACTATGCTCTGGGCTACAGCTGTTTTTAAAAAAGGCTTATGAACCTAACAGAGGCTGGCTGTGGCTTAGACCATTTGGAGAGTTTGAGCTGTGTTTAATGGGGCAGAACTCACTTTCTATTTCATTAGTCTCCTTGTCTGTACACAGTCTGGTAATGTATGTCAGTCTTTACATTAATTCACCCAAGTCTAGTTCAAGTATTAAACATACGTCAAAAATAAAAAAACAACTCGGCTAAATACTCGTTTCAGTGATCCTCAACATATGACACAATGGTCATGAATCAAGGTCCAATTTGGAAAAGAAAAAAAAAAAAAACTGTTCAGGAGAGAATGGTCATTTCAGATTACACGGTTCTGACAGGCAAAACCAAGAAAACAAAGGCAGCAGGGTTTAACCACCTTTTTAAAACTTATTCATTTATTTTTGTTTTTTATTTTCAAGAAATTTGACTTGGAGTTGCAGTATAAGATTACAGAGGTCTCGTTATTTTGAAAAATGGACTGTCGACCATTACCGCAGTGTTAAGTTTAATTGACAAACCAAGTATGGAAGCCAAATCAACATATAAAGTGCTCACTTATATTAATTTGACCAAATAAATGTGTCCAGATTGTTTTCTACTGTATAAACTGATGTAGTCTTATCGTAAGAGAGTCTCAATACTATTTGTTGATTACTGGTCCTTGCATTGTCAGCATTACGTAATTTGGCAGTTTCAGATTCAGTTGGTTAAATCTTCAAGGATACAAGAACATGCTAATTGGATGGATATATAAAAGGGCTTAAATTCAATTCAATATAATGATACTGTCCAAAAGCAAACAGAATAGGAATTCACAAATAAAATCATTGTTTTCAAGTTTATTCATACAAAGTTAATCTTCCCTTCAAACGTTTGGCCTTTTCAGGTATTTCTGTTCAAACCAAGTAAAGTGAACTGGCAACTATATACAGGGGAACATCGAGGTATGACACAGATCCGTTCCTATGTAAGGCGAAACACACCCTAGCCATTTATGATCCTAACACAGCTGTAAAAGGGAACACCACAGAAAAAGGTAAAGGACGTACATATACTGTACTTGTACACTGGATGGTACTGAGGGACACTAATTCCCTCACTCATACGCCACATTACTGCATATTCTTCCACCAAACAAGTTCGCCCACGTAGTCTGTAAGTTATGTTTTCGTGGGAAAGAGTGCTGTAAACTTGAAACGTCATATGTCGAGAATGTTGTAACCCAAGGACCCCCTGTATAAGCAAAACCTTGTCACATTTGCAGAAAGACACGTACCGTTCAGAGAAAAAACTTTAAAATACAGAGCAGTACAGGATTTGTCCTTTGGCAAGATGCTGAATATGTAGCAGACGTTAATGATAGCAGCGTAATTAAGACAAGTTACTGCCATGGAAGTGCAATATACCACAGCCAGGGGCCAAACAAACACACAAACAGTAAACAGTGAGCTCATGAGTGGAAACGAAGCCAGGCTTACATCATCTTTTCAGCCAAGGTGTGAGATTCTGGGCTGTGGGAAGGCTCTGCTGATTCACTAAAGTGTGTGGTGAGCTTGTCGAGTTGTATCTGAAGCCAGGATTGCGGGGGGAGGGGGGGGGGGGGTCTTCTCCACTCTTTGCTAATAGTTATGAGAATGGACGGAGGTATGCCAAAGGCCAGGCAGACAGTGGGTGTGCTTGACATCAGTCTGGCAAAATAACATGGTACGTGCCTTCAAACAGCGCCTGGCCACTACCACATCTCCTGCCACATTCCAGTGGTGGGGAGTAGGCTCAGCGAGCGTGGGCAGTAACCCCGCGTGAACACCACATCTGAGGGCTACATCCAGGGCCAAAAGATGGCCGTTCCCATAACCGGGCATTGAGCTGAGCCACTTCCACTGACTGTGACCGCAAATCAAAGTCCAGACCAAGGGATTATTGGCATTCTAGACCAGCTGGGTTCGCAAAGAACAATGCAAATTCAGCAGTTAAAAACAGTACTGGACGTTACAGTTCACAGGTGAACACTACATGAGAAACACATGGATTAAGACACAACACAATACTGAAGTTTGAACAATGAAATAAAGCTTCCCAGTTACAAGACATCATAAAAATGCATTTTAGCATATATTAAGGCTGTAACTACCCCTGTAGTTAGGGAATGGAAGTCGCTTTGGATAAAAGCGTCTGCTAAATGCCGTAAATGTAAATGTAGTGTGAATCATTCTAAATAAAGTTTGTTTTGTTAAATAGTTTTTGTTTTGTTTGTTTATGTTTTTTTATCTTTGTGGAATCAAAAATTCTGTGTTTAACTAATGCAGAGATGCAATTAATAATTACTGAGCATTCATGACAGTGCAAATATGGACATTATGAATCATAGATCAGTTTAATCAAAGAATGGATCAGCATCAGTTTCCAAAATTGGATTATCACCTCTGATGAACTACTACCTAGACTGGGCCAGCTGGTGACTTAATGGTTAGGGAGTTGCCCCTGCAATCAGAAGGTTGTGGGTTTGATTCCCAACACTACTAGAGTCATTACTGAGGTACCTGGGAGCCTCTTGGTGGCAGCCCTCTGCTTCACTTGGTGAATGGGTTAAACAGGGTAAATGCAGAGGAAAAAATCTCACATTGTTCACACTGTGTGGTGTGCTGTGGTGTGTTCAGGCCTGACTCTAAGGGGCCAATGTTTACTCAAAACTGGCACCACAGCATAATGCCAATATACTGAACCCCTCCTATTTTTGGTTAATACGATTTCATCTGCACAATGATAACTGGTTCAAGCTATCATTCATTGGAAACGTTTTTATCCAAAGCAACATTTCCTAAGTGTCTTGCTCAGGAACCCAGTGGTGTTGTGCTGAAGGTAGGATTCGAACCCATGCCTCTTGATCCAGAGGCAAGTATCCTACCCACTAGGCTACCATCACCCCAGTGTTCAACAGTGACCATTGGTCCTTGCATAGGATCTCACATAGAAAGCGAACAGGACCACTGCTGGTTTTTATTAATTGTTTTATTCACGTAAACCAGTCTTTTGTTAGATGAAATTAATTGTTGGGATGTTTTGGCTCACCTGAGGGCGTCCTCCAACTTGTTGACCTTCCTCCTGGCTTCGGTCCGCTCCTTTTCCAGCTCGGCCTGCAGAGCCTGCACCTGCGAAGGGGCGGCAGAGGCATCCATCACTCAGCATATCCTACCAGACTGCACACGCTCAACGTCCTGCTGCACAGCTGGGCCTCTGTTCAGCCTTGCAGTTAGTTTAGCAGGCTCCTCTATTTCATTTATCTCCTCCGGGGCAGAGGTCATCCCTGCCTGACTGCCTGCTGTAGTATTCAGCTCTGGCGGTGCAGATGTGGCCCTCACGCCATCCACCTTTATTGCCCTGCCTCAGTCTTTGAAGGTGAATTCAACCGGCTGTGGTCCAGGTGTTGTTGCCCTGATCTTAAAACACAATCTCCTCCTGATTGTGCTGGCCCAATTCATTAGGATAGCTTCCTTTCTTTGTGCTTTTTTATGACAGCGTGATTGCTTTAAAGAGTCTTGAACAGGGACTGCTCGCAGCAGGCCCCGTTAAACCTTCAGAAGTGGCAGAAGCAATCAAGTAGGTCCAGGACACCAGGAACGACCATCCAGTTGTGCTCACCTGCTCCCCTTTCATTTTAGGTAACCCCTTGCACTTCAACAGGCTGCCGTGCTTTAATGCATCCACTACCTAATAATCACTTCTGGACTTTACAACCTCCAGGTTCAAATCCATCAAAGCAAATAGTAGTTATAGAGAACTGAGAAAAACGAGCCAATACTTTAATCTCTAACTTGATTGGTATCTTGAGTCAGTTAATGCATCTTTGGTTTAAATCAGAGCCAGGCAAGGTTTTTCCTAGCAAAGGCTGTTTCAATTTTTATGGCATTCTTTGAGGGCCAGGATAAACTACTGAACACATATTACACTTCTCAAATGCGATGGCTGGGACTGATTCTCCGAGGTGTCTGATGTCACATGGTAGGGATGGAAATGTTACTGGTTTTCCAAGTTTGGTTTAGTCGACCCTGACTGGAATCAGACCTTTGAAAGAGGCTCACAGTAGTAGGCTGTCCAAAAACGAGACCCATGCAACTTCAGTCTCCGCAGAAATCAAAATAGCATGCATGTAGCACATACAGTTATTATAAATATCTTCAGTCAAAGCATTTGTCTTTGCAACAAGTTTAGCTTCAAACTATAATGGCACTCTCCACAAAAATGTCACTCTGGCTTGCCTTTTACTTAAACAAAAAAGCCTAACATTCCATGTCTAATTTTCTTTTCCATGCTATATATGTTGCATTTAACCTGAATGTAAAACCACGCAGACACATGACTGTGCTATGGCTGGAAATTGTTGCTTGTTGCTGCTTTATTGTATTTATGAACTGTAGAGTGAACAGAATCTAACTGTCTTACCCAACCCTGGTTTATTCATGTATTTTCTTTAACCGCGTAATCCTTACTAGGGTCGCGGGTACCTGGAACCTATTCCAGGGCACAGACACATCATTCATTTACACACTCAAACCTATGGTCAATTTAGAATCCCCAATTCACCTCAAACGCATGTCTTTGGACTGTGGGAGAAAACCAGAGGAAACCCACCTCGTTATGAGAACATGCAAACTACACACACACACACACACA
>JBBPCW010000027.1:1268289-1278450 GCA_037974425.1 Phenacogrammus interruptus | reverse complement strand
CACACACACACACACACACACACACACACACACACACACACACACACACACACACACACACACACACACACGACCAGGATCCGGTTTCAATCCCCACAACCCTTGAGGTGTGAGGCAACAGAGCTACACACTGCACCACCGCAGGGCCCAACCCTGATTTAAATAAAGCAAATATCAGGGACAGTGCCACAGTCAACACAGGGGCATTCTGAATTTACACACAAAGTATGGTAACAGTACATTATAGAAGTTTTATCTAGTTGAAAGCTGCTAATCCTGTACTCAGAACTGGCTTGTCAGTCACACAACCCCAGCCTGAGACTAGGATTTTCAACTTACATTTTTCAGGAGAAAATGTTGGAGCCCCAGTCTAAATTTAAGGACAAATTTGGGTTTCACAGCACAGCACTTACCTTTATCTCACTCTTGTGTTGGAGTTCCTTTGTCTCTTGCTGCATCTTATTTTCCAGCTCCTGAAGCAAAAATCAATCTTGAGTCAACGTGTTTGAGACGAACACACTACCAAACTTTCACTCGCACTGCAAAACCAGAGACTATTGATCTCAAAGATAACTTGGGAGAAAGTAAAAACAGGTTATGGAGGTACAAGCTGTAACATTTGTTTATTTGTTTAGGACTTTTAACAGAGTTATCAGAGAAGTAGGTAAATGTGATTACCCTGAACTGTTTCTGCCTTTGGTGCTCGCTGTCCTGAAGCTGCTGCTTGAGCTGAGCCACCATCTGCTCCAGGTCTTCAATCACTTCAGAGGCCTAGTGAGATAACACCACATTAAACCAAAATTGTTATCAAAATCTTTAAAATTTAAATATTAATAATATTTATATTATAACTAATTTTCTACTATATACAGAAACAAAGGTCCTTAGTTTGAATGCCATTTAAGGCAGTCTTGGTTAAATAGTTGACATGGATTTAAACTGTTTTTCAGGTAAGAAACAGTTGTGGACTTCTTAAGAACTGATGTACGTCGCTCTGGATAAGAGCATCAGCTAAATGCCGTAAATGTAAATGTAAATACACAATATGATCACATTTATTGTGCCTTTTAACCATTTGTTCTAGTCAAATACTGGCATTTTTAAACAAATAGTCCTCTAACCTAGATATAATCTGTCTGCTTGGGTGATTTGGTCACTTATTGCCATTTATCAGCCATTTCACTACAACAGCTTGCCTAATATTGTGTAAGACCTCCTTGTGCTGCCAAAACAGCTCTGACCTGTAAAGATATGGACTCCTTAAGACATCTTTGAGTTTGTTGTGGTATCTGGCACCAAGACATTAGCAGTAGGTACTTTAAGGGACCTTCACGAATAAAATATTCTGCAAATGCTCAATCGAATTGAGATCTGAGGAATTTTGGAGGCCAAAATCAACACCTATTCTTAGAAATGTTCTTCTTATCAATATCAAACAGCTTTTGAAGCATGGCATGGCACATTATCCTGCAGAAAGAGGCCAATAGGTAATGCTGTAGGGTTGTACTTGGTCTCCAGGACCCAAGATTTCCCAGAGGAACACAGAATCATTAATCTGCCTCTGCCTGCCTACTCTCCTGCCACAGGGCACTCTGGTGCCATCTCTTTTCCACCTGAGTGAAACACACAGCCTCAGCCTTCCACATGATGTAAAAGAAAAGGAGATTCATCAGACCAGGACACCTTCTCCACTGTTGTATGGTCCAGGTCTGAAGCTCACGATGACATTTTTACTTTTGTCAGTAGACTGTGTGTTCTTATAGCCAGCACAACCCTTTTTTTTTTTTTTTTAGCATTTTGTGTGGGTATTTCATGACATTTGTCAGACGACCTTATCCAGAGAGACTTATGGTCATTAGTAATAAGGGGAAAATTTTACAGTCATTAGTTACAGGGACAGTCTTACAATCATCAGTTAAAAGGGACAGACATAGAACCATTAGTTACAGGAACAGTCATTAGTTACAGGGACAGTCTTAGTCTTAGAATCATGAATTACAGGGACAGTCTCACAGTCATTAGTTACAGAGACAGTCTCATAGTCATTAGTTATAGCGATGGTCCCCCTGGAGACACTGAAACTTATGTGCCTTGCTCAAGGACACAATGGTAAAAAGTGGGGGGAGTTGAACCTACAACTTTGAGACTACTGGATTGACAGGCAAGTGTTTTACCCACTAGGGTGCTATCACCCAGGGTATGGACTAGATGGGCTAGACTTACTTTCCACATGCATCAGTGAGCCTTGGGTGGGTGGTGGCCTAGTGGGTAGGATACTTGTCTCCTTATCAAGAGGTCATGTGTTCCAATCTTACCTTTACCTCAAGTTGCTCCCTTGTAGTTAGGGAATGGAAGTCGCTTTGGATAAAAGCTTCTGCTAAATGCCATAAGTGCAAATTACCCTTTCGCAGCCTAGTTGTACCTCCCTGGGCCGTTTTTGGTTGTTACTAACCACTGTATATCAGGAACACCACAAAAGAGCTGATATTTTAGAGATGCACAGACCCAATCCTCTAACATCACAATATGGCCTAATTAAAGCTGCTCAGATTCTTATGCTCGGCCGTTACAGACCGATCCACTTTTCACTTGCTGCCTCTTATACCCTATCCCTTGACCGATGCCACAACTGCCACAACAATAGAGGTGTCCAGTGTTATGCAGGAAGAGATAGGGTGACTGGGTTTGAATTCCAGCAAAGTAGAGGCACATATGATCAGCTACTTGAAGGCAAAGACCAAATAATGAACAAGTTTCATATTTAGACTGAAAATCTCCAGGCATACTGTAACCATTTCACTTAATGTGAGATGCTGCCATTCGTGTCTCATCCTTAGTCGAGAAGTTATTTAAAAAGAGAAAAACAATTACTGCCAGCAGAAGACACTATAAACCTATATTTGAATTCATATGTCCATGAACTTTTAAGTTTTAAACATGTCCTGAGACATATGGGCTTGGTGGCAGCGTGGCACCTTGGCTGCAGACAATGCATGCTCCTGCTGAAAGTGGCTCATGTCTGTCTCATGTTTGGAATGGAGCTTCTGCAGAAAGTCCTCATGCTGCTCACTCTGTAGATCCTTCTCTCTCAGTAGAGTCAAATTTCTGAAAAATACATACACAAGCATGAGGCTGAACTGTCTACCTGCTTAGGGGATCAGTAAAAAGTGTAATGAATCTATCACTGAATATATTCTGTATATATTTAAGCTTAGACTTTTAACTCTTAAACATTGTTTTTACAACAAATATAAAATGTATCTGTGCACAACGTTCCCCAAAAAGCAGATTTCAGTGGATAACAAGTGTTCAGCATATGTGGAAGCCTGTTGGAAATATACCCCAGGTGGCTTCTCATGAATGTCAAGCTAAGGCAGACAGTAGCTGCTATGAAGAATTAAAAATAGTAGAGAGCAGTAAGTTTACACGTTTTGGTCACTGCATGATTAAAAATGTTTTATTTAATAGTTTTGTGTCTTCTCTATAGTTTAGAGTAACTCTATTACTCTAAAATGCAGAAAACCTATTAGTACTTCGCATACAAAAACATTTTTTTCAAAGATTCTATTAGATATCACATGTATTAACCGTATACTATATGATCTACTAAATCTACTAACATCTTTATAATTGACTTAAGTACCAGCCCAGGAAGTCATACAGGCGGACTTATGTTTACAGCTGGGAACAGATAAACTCTCCCAACGGACAACCAAGCATAGTTTTCTCACATTCTCATGGTCTAGCTTCTATTGTCTGCCAGAGAATCTGCAACTTATGCATTTTTGATAACTAAACATACTTGTGAGAGCCGCCGAACCTTTGCAGTACATGTCTGCTGCAAAGTACAGGTACCTGCGATTGGCCTCCTGTAATTCTGCACTGAGGGAAGCAATGTGGATCTCTAGCTCGGCCTTCTCCTGCGTCACTTTCTGTCTGAGCAAGTTTCCATTCTCCACCTCCACTGAAAGTTGCTTCACCCTGGCCTCCAGCTCCTGCACTGTTTGCTCCTAAATAAATAGAGAGAAATAATAAAGAGGTCATGTTCTGGCTGACCTCTACAAAAGTAACCATAACTTTCAGAACACACAAGTGCAGCACAGTACATCAAAACAGGCATTACATTCACACCTGGCAAGTCTGAAGTAAAAGAAACACCCTTTAGGGCCGAGTGTTTTTTGCATAAGGTTCTTAGCACAACGTTAGGGATGTAACCCAGAGAAAAATCTAGCAGTTCTTGAAAGAGAATTCTTATGTAGATGTGATAGTGTGAGTTGAGCAGTAAGAGTGTGAACTGAGGCCAAGGTGCTCCCCGGTCCTTTCTCAGCTCTTCAGGCTGCGTAGGCCCGACAGTAGTTCACCCTCCCTCTCGTGCGGCCATCAAAGCGCTCTGCTGAGGTGAGAGCTGATCTGAGAGCAGCTTTTAAGCAGTCTCCAGTCTGATGGATCAGTGGTTCCTTTGTTGCATAGCACATCTAAACGTGATGCAACCCTCCCGAGGAAACTTGGGAGGGGAAAAGCAAGTTGAATGTGAAAAGTTCTCTTAAGCAAGAGTGCCCTACATGTTTCTTGTCTTTTGGTCAGTCTCTAATATCACATTCAGTTCTACAACACAAGAAATCCGTGCTAGTATGACATTTAAAGAATTCCAGATTTTCAAAAACATAACAATTAATACTTTATTGCCTTCATGGTCTTCCTCTCAAACGTAATACATTTATTATGTAATAAAATTGTGACAAAATTTCTACATTTTGTTAATGTAGTTAATATAGCCAACACATGGTTCAGCTGGGTGGCCTAGTGGTTAGGACCTTAGTCCAGTGATCAGAAGGATGTTCAAATCCTAGGACTGCTAGTGTCATCACAGAGGTACCCTTGAGCAAGGTACTGTCCTCATACACTGCTCCCGGCACCCCTGGTTAGTGGCAGCCTCCTGCTGGTGGGCAGCTGGTGGCCTAGCTGGTGGCCTGGTGGTTAGGGAGTTCGCCCTGTGATCACAAGGTCAAAGGGTTCGAATCTCTGAACTGCTAGTGACACTACTGAGGTACCTTTGAGCAAAGTACCATCCTCATAATAATAAATTGGATAAGTAATAAAATAAAGTTTCTAGATTCTGCCCTGGAGACTGGAATTTAATACAACCGATACATGGGCAGCTGGGTGGACTAGTGGTTAGGGCATTCGCCCTCTGATCAAAAAGTCGTGGGTTGAATCCCAGGAATGCAAGTCGCACCTCTGAGGTACCCTTGAGCAAGATATCGTCCCCACACACTGCTCCCCAGGCGCGGTGTTCCTGGCTGCCTGCTGCTTCACTTCACCTACACCAGCGTTTCTCAAACTATGGGCCGCGGACCGGTGCCAGTCCGGAGCTTCGCATCTGCACCAATCAAAATTCAGTCAGATCAGGTCTGATCTCAGGGATGTTGTCACTGTGTGCCCCGCCCCACCCCCTCGACTTCACGGCCCGCCCCTTGTTTCAGCATTCTAGAATGTTCAGCGTTCCGCCCTTTGTCTCATTCACTCCAAACTTTTCACGGACACACACGCGCTACGAGAGCTGTCAGTAAATCATGGCCTGTTCAAATCACCTGTGGTCCAGGATAAACATTTGCAGCTCTCGTGCGATGCAGGGTTACAGTCGAGATTCGGCCCCCTGTCTGAGTTCTGGCTCTTATGCTGTGAGGAATATCCCCAGCTGGGTGAGATGGCAGTTAAAACAATTTTGCCCTTCCACCCCACGTATCTGTGCGAGACCGCTTTTTCTCAACTGACAGCCTCGAAAACAAAGGACAGAAACAGGTTGAACTCAGAAAACACGCTCTAAGTGTCTCTGTCAGCGTGTCTTCCTCCTTTCGACCGGTTCGTGGCGAGAAAGCAGGCACACCCATCACATTAAAATGTTGATTTAAATTTTTGGTGCCAAATAATCCCTGTGGGTGACTAGACATGTAATTTAATTTATGTTAAAAGTCAATTTGCACATCCAGCACCATTTGGCAGTGTTTAGAAAAAAAAAAACCAAAAACATAAAACTAAAAATTTTGGGGAAAAAAGGCATGGGTATTATAATAATAATAATAATAATAATAATAATAATAATAATAATTATAATAACAACAGCCCAATGTGTCATTTGTGCAGGGCCCTGCAGCCCCAAAGCCTGACATGACTGGTCCCCAGGATAAATAAGTTTGAGAAACGCTGACCTACACATAATCTAAATCTCAAACCGACTTTTCACTTCTGATATATTTATAAAATGTTTTAAAGTACAAATGAAATGTATGCTACAGAGTGGCTGCTAGCATAGTGCAGTTAGCAAAAAAACCCCAGCTACAATACAAAAGTGAACATAATTTGGCCTATCTCAGGTTATATTCTTGTGAGAGTAAAGTGCTGAACACTGGCATGAGTGGTAGCCGCAGGGTGACAGAACACAGCTGCTGCAACCAAACCGCTACTTTGCTGTTACAAACTGGCTAACACACCAACCAGAAACACTAATATGACTAAGATGACTATCCACACAAAAATAAGAATTTGGTTAAATAGATTAAACACAGAGAAAGAATTTTACACTGTTCACTTTGTGTGCTTTGCTGTGTTCATGTATGACAAATGGCCACTTTCCTCTTTAACTTCAGGCATGTGGATCAATTAGATACAACACTAATCCAGGTTATAAGCTCACATTCGTTGATAGCTACATTAGTATAGAAGCTCTCGTGTAAACTGGACATCAAACATGTCTTGACTGATTATCTACAAGGCAAAAATGAAGTAAATTCCATTTTTTCACCCACCTGTCGCTTTAAGCTACAATAGGGACTTTAAAACAAGGTTAAACAAAAGACAACTATTAAAGAATAAAGCCTCACAGATGCACATGTAAGCACACACAAACGCTCGTCTGGTTTCATCCTTAATGGAACCCACTGTCCCTAGCATGGCAGCTGGAATGCAGGTTGATATATGTGATGACAGCTTATTGATTTAAGATACACAGCCCAGCTGATGAAAGCGGCCTGTGTTGAAAGGAGCTGATTCATGGACAGTGGAAGAGCTGCAAAACAAGCCTTTGTTCACGCCCGGGATGAAACGTGGCATGAGCTAAAAAAAAAAAAAAGAAAAGAAAAATGACAAGTTTTGACCATGACGCATGTGGCCGATAAATGCGCACGTCCTTGCCCTCGATAACACAGACAAGAGAAAAACACAGTCGGCTGATCGGAAGCCCGACCTTAGCAAGCATATCTTTGCATCTAAATGAATCATGCAGTTATGCTACACTCATTCCAAAACAAGTCTATTAAACATCCATTTTGCAAAGATTTGATAATTTCTTAAAGGGTCCCGATAACCTCCGCTGCAATAATACGTTTTAAGTGGCCATTTCAGATTTGTGTTGTCCAATTGTATTGTTGCATATTCAAGTGAGCAGGCAAAGTAACTACATACATGTGAGTCCACTGACTGAAGAAAGCAAGACATTTATGTCACATTAATGTAAAGTAAAGCTAGGAACCCGCACCCAGGGAGCAGTGTGTGGGGGAATTCGAACCCAAGACCACCTGATCGCAGGGAACTCCATAACCAGCAGCTTCCCAGCACTGACCTTGATTTGTACCATTCCCTAACAACTATAACTAGCAGAAAGGTCATGATATATTCTGATCCGCAGCATAAAAAGTAAGCATGTTACCTCAAGTGTCTGTTAAAAGCACTCCATGAAAAAAGTTGGGTTTCATGTGGCTTTCTGCCATCCAGACTGTAGTAAATCAGCACTGACCGAATTAGATATACTGAGGCTTTAGTGGCAAGCTAACATTGATTTATATTCATTATCCTACACAGGTTTTAATACCAAGCATGGCCGCTCAAGTTTAAACACAGACATCTGAAGTTCATAAGATACAGAACATGTATTTCAGCTACTGAATATTCAACTTAATATTTTGGAGATGTCTGTAAGGACGTATGGTGCTACTGACAAAAATCTGTGGGTTCTGGTTGGCCCTAGTTTCTCCCTGGCTTGAGGTGTGAGGGCTCTCAGACTAATTTATAAATAAGCTGCTAGTTATATGTCCTGACTAGGGAAGTAACGGTACATACTGAAACTTTAATAATGCATACAACATCAAACAAAAAGCTTTTCCATCGTATGGGTCCTTCTTCACTTAAACCAAGGTAAGAAGTTATGAGAGAATGAAAGGATGAGAGAATGCGGTTCCTGAAGAGGAGAAAGAGAGGAGGGTTCATCTTTTATGTTTTTGATCACACATACCCTTATCTGGGATGGCAGTAAAGAAAAAATACATATAAAGGACATGCTGTTGCACGCGAACACAGATTTTCAAAATGTTTAAAGATGAATGAGTTTTAGCCCAGATTTCAGGAAAACACAGACGGGCCAGGGGTTCTCAAACCTCTTATCCCAACTCAAAATACACGTATGGACTTGTGAAAATGATGATGATGATCACTGGGCTTCACCTGCATTGAATTTGTTCAGATGTTTCACGATCAGTTTGTTCCCAGCCACATTTAGCTAAAAGTTTGTGATGGTTGTGTTGAGATGTTCTTATTCTGAGATCACGTCAGCTTCCAGAAGACTGTAGGCCAACACAGTGGTGCTCCCTGTGACTAGGATCATGCGATAGAGTGGAGACTAAGCTGGCAGACAGGATTAAATGGAGCAAAAATACAATTAGTACAAATAATAACTAGAGCTGGGCCGTTAACGGTGTTAACGCACGTTAACGCGCGAGATTCTTATCGCCGTTAACGCCCCCCCACCGGTCCTCACCTGGCAGGCTATGATGAATGTCACCTTGATATTTTAGAGAAATGTCCGGTTCCAGACTGAGTTTCACTTTCGTTTCATTGATTCTGAGCTTGTTCACAGAAGTTTGAAACCTGTCTCGGGGGTGGGGGGGCGGAGGGGTTTTAATTATCGGCGTTAACGCCGTTTTCGCGGAGATTCCGTGCGATTAACGGCGTTAAAAAAAATTTGTTAACGGCCCAGCACTAATAATAACATTATTTATAAAAGGAACAGGAGGATACTTAGGATGTTTCACATTCAGGTTGTTTTCTCACTTTGTCCATTTCAGCCCTTAAAGCAAACTCATATTGATTAGTCAGCATTTTTTTGTTGGGGACTAAGTTTGGTTCCTTTAAAGAGGACAATATGTGAAAACACCCTAGAAGTGGTCCTGAAAGTGGACCAACAGAATGTGAACTTGGTCCTTTTGTGTGTTCACAGTGTGAGTTCATTTGAAAGGGCACTTGGTTCTCTTTCTGCTTCACTTCAGCTCAGAGGGGCCTCAGCTCTTTTTCTGTTCATACTTTAGTTCCTCATCAAACCTGTCGCTGTTGTTGGTTCTCCATTCTTAGAATTTTTTTTCTAGATACGAGTAGATATGAGCTTGAGCAAACTTACACATTTTCACAAAGATCTCTGCTACTATTTTTTTTTTACTGAAACTGATGAAGAGCAAGAATGCTTTGAGGCTGAGCAGCTTAGTAGAAAAACTTAATCTCTTTATTGGGTTTATATATTTGTTTTATTATGATCATTGATTCATTTGGATTTGTTAGCATATTTCTTTACTGCCTACTGTCTATGATCTCATTTTTGCTTGTCAGGAGTAGAATTGTACCATGGAATGTTTGTATATTTATTACACTACAATAAAAATTGTACCTCTTGATCTACCTACGGCGAGATTAGAGGTGAAGTGAACCCGGAGCGCATGAGTTAAATGTGGCTGGGAACAAACTGACTGTGAAACATCTGAACAAATTCAACACAGGTGAAGCCCAGTGATCATCATCATCATCATTTTCAGACTTACAGCGAGTTTGGTTCGTTTCAGAGGGGCCTGAGTTTGTTTGGGGAGTTCACATGAACGTAAAAAAATGCTCACTAATCAATCTGAGTTCGCTTTAAAGGATCAAAATTGTGAAAACACCATTAATTTACCATTCTGTGCGGCTAGCATGTCACTATACAGCTACAATCACTTTACCAGCACAGATCTGTTTAGCTTTGTTTAGCCTTAAATCCCTTCTTTTAAAATCTTAATTCTGGCCTTAATGTGAACGCTTTGTGCTTCATATAGGTAAAGAAAAGAGGGACTTCTGTGTTATTTCCCT
>JBBPCW010000027.1:1238520-1249931 GCA_037974425.1 Phenacogrammus interruptus | reverse complement strand
CACTGAACCGCTTGAATTTCAATACAAACAAACAGAAAACATGGGGTGTTCTAAAACTTTTGACCGGTAGTGTAGTTCCAAATGTAACACATATCATATACAGTGTTACAAGAGCATCTGCAAATTGTCCCTGTAACTAATGATTGTAAGTCGCTCTGGATGCCAAATGCTGATGCCAACGTTATTCAAACTAACGAACACACAAATTCAGAAAAACACCAAACAAAACCACTGAACCAAACACAGGCTCACTCGCTCTCTCCTCTTTCTTTTCTCACCACTCTTGCTCTCTGCCCTGTTCCTGTTCTCCCTCCGTTCCCTCCACATGTTTTAAAGAGTCTTGGCTCCTCCCTGGATGCTGTTCACGTGGCATCACCTGGTATTAGGATTTAACCCAGACCAAAGTTTATTCCTTTGTTGATGTGTATACACACATTGTATGTTTATCAGAAAACTTTACTGAACCCAGAGGATATTGTTTATTGCTTATAATGTATATTTTATCATTATGCAGCTGTACCAAAGGAATTATGTTCAACACAATTAGAAGCAGCAACAAAAACATGGGTGACAGCAGGAAAAATATCCACGATTAAAAAAAAATTTGCAATTTAGTGTCCTTTGGGAGGTCTAATTTAGTGTCTAATGGTGCTATTAGAGGATGCAATAACAATATTTGGAAATAATTCCAATTTAATTATGATGAACATTCCCAGAATGCTGCTCAGAGTTCAAATAAACACTTCTATGTGTGAGAGAACCTTTATAAAAACACATTTGCTACATCATTTGTCATTCTAATTTAGCATTCGAAGATTGCCTAATCAGTATTCCTGGGAGCTTCGAGGTAGTTTCTGAGCTAAATTGTGGTTTCACTAGTACAATGTTGCAAGCCCTTGTTCTCTTTTTGCTGAGGCAGGCAATGTTTCTGTTCCACTGTTTTCTTTCAGTAACACTCACATGTTTGTCATTTCTCATCTAAACTAGGATTTGACCCATGACCTCTTGGATCTACATCTGAGATGAAGGGAGACACATGTGTGCAACTTTTAATTATGTTCTTTAATTTTATGAACAGGGACGCTCAAAAAAGAAAAAAAAAAAAGAAAGAAAGTTCAGTGAAGAGAAGATCCTTACCATGGGTTCGAATCCCAGGACTGCTAGTGGCACCATTTAGGTACCCTTGAGTAAGGTACCATCCCCCACACTGCTCCCCAGGTGCTGTGTTAGGCCTCGTCCACACGGACGTTTTAAATGAACGTGCTCTGAACGTCATAGGCGTTTTTGTGGCGTTGGGTAGCGACGCTTGATTGACGTCAGCAAGGCGTTCGACTGACACCGTTTAACGCCAGCCTGACGCCCGATCTGTAGTTTCGTGTATTTACCTGTGGGGGCAGTAATTACTCTGTCCAGAGTGTTCACACGTGTGTCATCCTGGTTTATAGTTCTGCACTGAAAACATGGATCCCTATTTAGCGTTTACATTCCTGTTTTAAAAATACTCCTGATACGGCGTTGTAGGCAGGAGAGCAACAAAACGCGGTTTTTCGGAGTTGCCGTACAGAATCACGGGACATAATCAGTCCTCCAGAATGTCAACCGAAAGCATGGAAATGCAACAGCGACGTTTTCCTCGCGCTCGTCGGGATTTTGACGGCAAGAAAACGTTGCATGCAGCGTTTGTTTGACGCCATCTGAACGCACAGCTAGCTGAGCGACGGTGCTGAACGCCCATGTGGACGCTTTGATTTGCTTCAATGAGCAGAAAAACGGGCGGCGCTCAATAGGCGCTCAACTGGCGTCACGAACGCCAGAAAAACGCCTGGTTCAGACGTCCGTGTGAACGAGGCCTTACTGGCTACCCGCTGCTTCACTTGGTGAATGGGTTTAATGGGCCAAATGGATTAAATGGGTTAAATACAGAGAGAGAATTTCACACTGTGTGCTGTGGTGTGTTTTAACCTAGTGTTAAAAAAAATTGGCTAATCTACAGATGACGACTCTTGTAGGTGCTGTTTTGACCAATTACATAAACAGTTACCAATACTCAACCAGGACACTGACAGCCGGCTTGGTGCAGTCCCTTAAACTGAAGTCCTGCATGTTTCACTGGCAACCCACCCAACCTCTACCTAATCAGAAATTAGAGCTATGTGAGAAAATCACTGGATTTCCCATTTCAAGAGCCTATGCATATCACTACTGATTCGGTTTGAAATAGAAAAAAATGGAAAAACAGAGATAGTTCCCCTTACTGCAAATGCAGTTTGGGCAGGTGTTTTGTGTCTAACGTTTGTTTCTAGTCATAGCCATGCAGTGCCCGAGGCCCATAATACCAGTAAGCAATTGATTAATTTGATCATTGAGTAATTGTGACTACTCTATAAGGGTCTTCAGACTACTGGCTTTAGGAGGTAGGCATTCATTTTCAACAAATATAATAAGGAATTTAGGTAATAGACCTTTACCTTTTAGCGAGCATTTTCATTTTCATTTCATTTTACTGATCTGCAATGACAGGGAGATTAAACAGCCTAAGACTATTCATAAACCACATTTGTTTAACTATAATTACCTCTAGTACTAAAGACACTGGGTGTTTCTGTAATGTTTTCTACTGCCGCCATGGACTGTTTGCTGCCAGTAATTCTTCTCTTTTATGTGTGTGGAGTGCTGTGGCTTGAGCCCCCTCTTAGCGATTCTGTCAGAGACGAAGGAAGTGCTCCACACAGTCCTAATATACACACAAGCCAACAAGAGTCTCCCACTAGTGGACAGACACATGCAATGCATGCAGGTATACAGCATGCATTACACAGCAGAAAAACACCACAACAGTAAGGTGGTAGTCGTGAACAAATACGGAGCATTTTAAAATCAAGTTCAGTCCGGATGTGAATAATTCAAGCATCTTTGCTTTTGCTGTCTTGTCCATTCTTGAAGGAAGAGACAGTCGATGTGTTTATGTAATGAATGACATTTCTTCCTGGATGATGGCACATCAACTGAAGCTGAATTCAAGCAAAATAGAGCTCCTGTAAATCCCCAAGACATGACCTGGTCATCATTTTTGGATAGACTGTCCTCTCCACCACATCAAAAGCTTTAAATCAAGCTCTAAATTTCATCTCACATTAACCATTTCTTCAAAATTTGCAGGTACCTTTTTTCAAACGTCAAGAAAATTTGTCCATTCCTCACCACTAAGGCCTCTCAGATACTCGTCCAGTCACCTGTCATATCGAGAGCAGACTACTGTAATTCGCTACTGGATGCCATTCATCTAAAAAAAAACACAAGACCTCTACAGAGGATCCAGCAACACACCTAGGCTTCAATACAGCAAAATTCTCACAGGGTAAAACTTGTCTGCAAAGCCCAAAATGATCCAGTTCTGTTTTACCAATCAGCTCGCCATCTTAGAGCATCAAGCTCAACCTGTCCCATCTTTTCTCAAAGGTTGAAGAAATACATCAAGACTTTTCTCAGCTTTTGGCACCGAAGTGATGGAATGACCTTCCCCTATCAGAACTACTGACACCCTTGCTGTTTTCAAATGGTGACTGAATCTTTAGAATAAATAGTTGAATTGTGGACTATAAATTCGCTATGTACAGCCGACCTCCAAAATTCATGAGTGCTCTTGGAACACAATACCAGCTAATTACGGGGATCGACAGATAAATACCGCTAATTTGCCTTAAATGCCTATTTTTATAGTCTAAATGCTAAATATGCCCCCTAATATGCTCCCAAAACACGTTCATTTCATTTTAGGTGACCGCCTGACAGAAGCTCTGCTGGATGCCCATGCCAAAATAAAAAACAACCCCATTCTTAATCAGTAACTCAGCCTCCCTCTGTAGGCTAGAGAAATCCATCCTGGTGAAATCAACATGTTGCATTTTGACTGCAATTGTAAAACTTGTCTGAATAATATAATAGTTATTAGGTAGAAATACTTTTTTGTTTTGTCTCATTTTTTATTTGCAGCCATTTTTACTTTTTAATAGTTTTTGTACCAAATTAGAACTACTTTACATTCTCCTTGTGACCATTTTTACTTAATTACACACAGAGTTTATTGAGTCACATAAATAACAGCTAGCCTAATTAAAAACATTATCAGGAATTACAAATCAGCGACTTACAAGTGAAATGAAGGGGAGGGGCATTGTGGAGTTAGGTTGATGGATCTGCTCTATATAGCTATATACCCACTGGTACTGGTACAACAGCACCCGCAAATTGTGAAATTTGTAATATGGTTTTAAAAATGTCCCCTAATATGCTCCCAAAACACTTTAATTTTAAACACAGCTTAATACATTACCCTTAAAATATTAAAAGATAAACTCGAGATCCACATGGGAAACTGTTCTGATGCAGGAATGCTGGACCACAGCTGCCAGAGGTGCATCACAAGGCAGCAGCCAATTAGCAGTTAGGAGAAATAAATAACACTCTCGGATTGGCTACTTTCAAACCTCCTACCTCAGAGTACGGTGGTATTTCACAATCCCAAGATGCAATTTTTTTGTGTTCTCTCGACAGTAGCTGAATTTATGTTAACATTTGTACAAAATTAGTAAATTATATTTTTCTTAATTATTTATCCAAGGATATTTGCAGTTTCCACTAACAATTATTAGATTGGTTCTAAGAAAAAATCAGCAAACGACTGAGGCTACAGATTTTGAACTAACACTTTGCGGGGGTTTACTGTACTGGATAAGAGTATGAGCTTTAGAAACCCTTGTCTAGGCAAACACACCACTTTCATGTCCCTGCACATACCAATATAAACAAAAAGCAGCTGTCATTAGCACAACAGCGATCACCCAAAACATCAAACCCACTTGTCCAACATGCTATAAGTGAGAGAATGGGAGAGAGTGGGCGAGACAGGCATAGAGAGTGAAAGCAAGAGAGGGAGAGAAATTTGTTTCTTTCCTCCTTGAAGAGAAAAAAAGCTGGAAAGGAATCAGAGGGGAGCAAAATAAATCTGTCTTTAGAGGAGTCTTTTGGCAGAAAAGGGACTAGAGATGAGTACAGGAAACAGTGTGCGGCAGTGTAACCTCACCCGCCTCCGTCAAACCCCCCCACCTACCCAAATACGTCGCTGCCATTTCAATCATAGGCCGTAAAAGCCAAGTCATGCACCATTTCTCCTCATGAAAGCCCAGTGGCTTCTGAGGAACTCTTCACTCACCTTTCACAGCCTTACGAGTGAACTTTTCTCTGGCTTTAATATAAACACAAGAGGGCCGCTGGGTCTCCTATCCTGTGCCGCACCTTTTGACTTACGGCACAGTGCTACACTAGACCCCAGCTGATATATCTGTTGGAATGATGTTGACTATTCATGGATTTACTGACTTTTTGGAGGCGGAATTCTGATCCATGAGTTTCTAATTCACAAGTCCAAAAAAAAGTCAGCTGCTTTTGAGCTATGTAATGTAAAGAAATGTAGAGGCCGCACATAGTCGTGCGTGAAAACTCTAGGCATGTCACGATTATAGATTTTAATGGCACTAATATTATCCGGGAAATAATCATGGTTTTATGATTATCATGATTATTTTGCATATAATAATTTCAGAATATAGACAAGCCCATTCTTTAGAGATTTTTACCTTTTATTCCCTGCTGTCTTTTCATCCAAAAAACTCCCATACAGCAGACTTCAAATTGCCCGAAATTTGCGGAGGTTACGTTTTAAGAGCACCCGTGAATTCACCAAAAAAATTGTGAATTTGTGATGTGGTCAAAACAAAATTACCCTTAAAAACATAAAGGTAAACTCAAAAGAGGTCCATGCATGAAACTGTTCTGATGTGGGAATTCTAGACTGTGTCTGTCAGACACAGTCAGAGTGCAGTAGCCAATCAGCAGCAAGGAGAAATGAATATTGCTCTCGGATTGGCTACTTTCAAACCTCATGCTTTCTTTGTGTTCTCTGGACAGTACTAAAAATTATATAGGGTTGTATTATATAGGGACATTTAGCTAAATTGATATTAATACTTGTGTTTCAAAATTAGTAAAATATATTTTTCTTAATAATTTAGCATGAAAAATTATATATTGCACAAAAAAGGGAAAAAAATGCGGATTATATCTGCGGAGGTTTCGGCGAACAGTTATTCGTTTGGTTCCAAGAAAAAATCTGCGAATGAATGAACCGCACATTTGCAGGGGTTTACTGTATAGAATAAAATGCATCCACATCTGAGCCTTAGAATGAGAATAACATAGTTTCCTATACAAATATTTAAGAAACTAAAATCATAGGAACATAAAATTACATCACAGAAAACCTTTGGTCCTCTAAAGAATCCTTCCACAGAAAGTTCGTTTACGTTTACGGCAATTAGCAGACGCTCTTATCCAGAGCGACGTACATCAGTGCAACTCCTCAGCAAACCAAAAAAAAGGCTCTGAGGGAAACAAAAAGTGGCTCATCTATGGAATTTCTCCAAGGAACTCTTTCTAGTACCTTTAATCTTAAGATGTGCGTTTATTCGCTACAGCCTATTTACTAAATAGAGCATCTAGACTTTTTCACTCTGGAGAACGCTACTGAGGAAGCTTACTTGTTGGAGCTTGCATGTATCATTCATACTTTTCTGTCTCTTAGCATTTCGTCTCTAGACGCAATCCAAGCAATAAAAAGGCTCACAAAAGTCTTTCACAATCCCCTTTTGGGACAAATTAAAGAATGCTAAATTGTTTTGCTGGGTGAGCTGTGGGTTATCTTAAAGATAGATGCTTATGACTTGTTTGTTTTTTGTGGGTCAATGCCTGGTTTTGACTCAAGATGATCAAGCTGAGAGCTCTTCTCCTCCAAAGGGGAAAGTGTGTGTGGGGGGGGGGGGGGGGGGGGACAAGAAGGGCGGGTGTTTAAGGTAGGTCATGCCCAGTTTTATATTTAACAGTACCAGACAAGAAAGCGAGAAGCGACATCAAAGCGAAGCTGTCTCTATGGGATTTAGAGCTTAAGCCAACATAACGGGGAAAAACTGTCATCATAACACTGTTTTTTTTCTTGCAAGTCTCTTAAAAAGGTCATTTGGGATCAGTGTCTCAACCACGAGAATAAACTCATGGAGGAGGGACACTTTTAACCAAGGTGTTTAGAGTCGTTCGTCACTTACTTTTCAGCACTTAGATTTCTCACATGTACAACTCTGGGAAATAAAATAAGGGACCTCTGCAATTAATTTTTAAATCTGGCATGGAATGGTTGTCATACTCATAGATATGCTTATTTAAAAAGAAAATTGCATCAGTCGCTTATTTTTTTCCAGAGCTGTATACATTATATGTATATATATATATATATATATATATGTATATATAAAAAAGAGAGAGAGAGAGAGAGAGAGAGAGAGAGGGGTCGCCTTGAAAACCACTGAGACGAAGAGTGTGTTTGATAAGTTTGTGGTGCTTACCTCCTTATCAGATTTGAGAACTGAGGCTTGCTCATCGGTACGGGCTCTAATTTTTCTTAGGCTTGATTTAGAGTAAATCTATATGATAGAAAGAGAGAGAGAGAGTTTTATTAGAGAAGTTCCTTGGAAAGGATCAAAGCAGCCTCTATACTTGCCTTCTTCCTCTAGGGAGATTTGGCACTTACCGGAGAAAATGGAATCGGGCTCTCGTGCAAATACCTGGGGTGCTCAATCTGCGAAAATAAAACAATGCAACAAGACTTTAACTCTCCTCCTCATTTGGCAAGACACCTCCTCCACCCCTCCAAAACTTCCCCTCCCACTCCGACCTCCATTTATTTATCATAAACAATCTAGGCCAACTTCAAAGAACCACACTTAAACATGCGCTCTTCCCTAAACTCTTGGTGTTTACTCAGAAGAATACCACAGGTCACTTCAAGGCATTGTGTGCGACGAAGCGGTTTCCGTTTCTTTTTTAAACCTTTCCCCTCCTTTCTCTCAGAGTTCTAGCTTTCGTCAACAGTGCCCATAATCTGCAGGGAGTCTATCCTCTGGGCACACACACATACACGCTTTTACACAATATTAGGATGTAGGGTCATAAGTATGTACTATTTTAGCTGCTATTCAAAAGGTCAGGATCACTTGTGACATATTACTACATTCAAAGACAAACAAATCACTTGTTACTTTATTTAATAACAACTATGAACTATAAGCTACACACTGGTAGTTTTTTTGGGCCTATTAAATAATAATATACTGTGTGTTGTATTTTACAGTTCTTTTTACATATTCACGTATTTTTCTTTGCAGGCATTGCCCTACAAACCTAAAAATGACAGAAAGAAAGAAACACACACACACTGTGAGCCTGAGCACACAGCCAAGTGTCTGGGCATTTTGATTAGACTGTATGGAAGAGAGCTTGGACTGAAGAAGGATGAATTACTATTGAATGTAATCCAAACGAAACCATTGCTCACGGAGGAGATGGACAGATAGTGAGGCAGAATGAAAGTAAGCCGTCTGTTGTGGTACTAATGCAAAGAGGGTGCGAGACAAAAAAGGACTTCAAACGATTTTTTCCAACTTCTAACGTACACAACGGCTCAAATTATGGTGTGAAACGACCTCAGACAGCTGCCCCCCACCCCCCCCATACACACACACATACACACTCTCTATCTCCCTCACACACAATCTGTCAATCTTGTATCCTGATTAGCTAGCCACCATGTTTTGATGATGACAGATTCAAGATGTAAACGCATGCTTCAGAAAGTCCCTTCGCGCAGGTACGGACGGACACAACCTGCACATCCATAAACTGCCCACTGCTCTCCCGGACCGCCTATTTATCTTCATGGTGTGAGAAGTTGATTCCAGTCTTAATGCTTATTCCAGGGCCAAATAAATCTTTATCTTTAAAAAACTAAAATCATACAATTAATTAATGCTAACACAGAATAATGAGCTGTCTATTAGTCCTGAGCTGTCTAACAACTGACAGTAACTTAGAGAAAGAACATGTTAACACGTGTGTGAACACACACACACACACACACACACACACGCTAAAATAAAATCAACATCATTTTAATTGATTATACACAGCAATGAAATCAAAGTTTGATAAACTGTGCCTGATACAAGAGGGGCACACATTAACAAGGTAAACATGTCAACATTCATTTCAAGTTGACTTTAATCTCTAATAAGAATGAACTGAAAGAATTGAAATGTTGTCTCAAAATAGTCTTATCAGCATTTTTAGATTTGTTTATGCTTTCGTAAACAACATGCAACCTTGCAGACAAGGCTAGTCTGATTCCAGATCAGCTGTACGACTCTGACCTCAAACCCACATGGCATAATCCCACTGTTAACTTCGAGTGGAGGACCTCAGAGCTCCAGTCAGACCTGACCAAGTCAGGCAGTCGAGCGTTATCACAACGTCTCCAGGCTGCTGCGGCGAGGTGTGGAGCTTCACGTTCGAGTCTGATGTGGCGGGAGATTACTCCACCGTGAGTCCAAACCACAAATGTAAACACCTCACCAGCAGCATGGGTGCCAGTTGCTTATCGTCTGCCTGCCCTGCACGCCTGCCTCTTTGATAAGGGAGAAGAAGCTGGGCCTTCTGGACCTTCTGGGTCGCTGCTGGCCACACTTGCAGAAAAAATCCAGCATTTTGCAGAAATAGAATTGCTTCAGACTCGTTAAGACAGAGAGACCGAGAAAGAGAGAAAGAGAGAGAGACAGAGAGTGACAAAGAGAGAGAGACAGAGAGTGACAAAGAGAGAGAGAGAGAGCAACCAATATTAACAGAAGCTTGAGCCATCAGAGGCCTGCCAAGCTTCAAACACTTTGATCCGCTGAACTCTGAAAGTCAGCATCTTAAGCAATTAGGCCTAAAAATCCACTGCAGTCTGACTTTCAAAACTGAAAAACCATTTCACTTCAGCAGTCCACAAATACAAGTATGTTCCATATAAAGGGTAAGAAATTAGTAACTCCACTAATCAGCCATAACGTTAAAACCACTATCTAGACTAAAGTCTATCTGTTCCTTTTGTGATGTTAAGAGATGTACTGGCTGCAACAGTGTTTAGACATGTGATATGAGTCAATGTAGCATTTACATGAATTCCAGATCCCATGATCATACTGTTTGCCTTCTTCTCTTAGTGCATGCTGGTTTCATCTCTTAACCAGGGGAATGATGCGCATGCACCCAGCCATGTGCATCTTGATCAGACCATTTCCTTCTATTGTTCCATGGTCCAGTTCTGAAGATCACATGGAAAGCACTTTCAGCAGTGGGCAGGAGTCAGCATGGGCACTCTGACTGGCCTGTGGATATACAGCCCCACATTCGGGAACTGCAGTGTACCTACTTTTATAGTCAGTATTAACTTCATTCACTTTCTGTAACTACTTAATCCTACTTACTAAGGTCACAGAGCCTAACCTGGGGCGCCAGCCTACTGCAGGCCAGTATAAACTTTTATTCTCCATTAGTTCTTCATTAGAATTGGACTAGACAGGCTTGCCTTCGCTAAGTGAGCCTTGGGCACCCATGACCCTGTTGCCGGTTCACTGGTCGCCCTTACTTGAAGCACTCCTGGCAGGTACTAGCCACTCTATACTCTGAACATCACACAAGACCAGTCCGATTTGAAGATTCTCTGGCTCAGCTGTCTAGCCAGTCGTTACAAAAACTTCAAGAACTCTTCACTAATAAATCCCACCTCTTGACAGGTACCATTGCAATGAAATATTCAGTGGTTTTGATTAGAGGTTGTGTTTTTCTGTGGCCAATGGCAATATTTAAAAATCAGGGTGAGCCGATGGCCGATATGTGAAGCTAATTATTTTTTTGCTTTGGGGGGTTTGTATTCCATCCTTAATAATGAGCAGAGCTAACTGCATAAGAGAACGAGAGAGAGAAACCTTTAAGCTAACTGTAGGCTACTTTATGAACACTAAGCTAACTGTAGGCCAGTTGGTTAACGCTAAGCTAACTGTAGGCCAGTTGGTTAACGCTAAGATAACTGTAGGCTATTTTGTGAATGCAAAGCTAACTGTAGGCTACTTTGTGAACGGTAAGCTAACTGTAGGCTATTTTGTGAACGGTGAACTACCGTAATTTCCGGACTATAAGCCGCTACTTTTTTCACTTGCTTTGGACCCTGTGGCCTATACAACGGTGCGGCTTATCTATGGATTTTTACAGCTAACGGCCACCAGGAGCGCACTATCAAGGAAGCGCAAGAGTGAGACAGACAGTCAGGTACTCCCGGTCAGTTCAGGCACGCGCTGCTGTGCGGTCAAGGCTTGTCCCCGCAAGCCACGAGCCGGTGCATCTCCTTAAGCACCTGCGCCTGCATGAGGATGTAGTTCTTGGCGAGCAGCAGCGTGGCGATCTTGGAGAGTTTGCGCACGGACGGGCTG
>JBBPCW010000027.1:1189684-1206065 GCA_037974425.1 Phenacogrammus interruptus | reverse complement strand
TGTGTGTGTGTGTGTGTGTGTGTGTGTGTGTGTGTGTGTGTGTGTGTGTGTGTGTGTGTGTGTGTGTGCGCGCGCGTCCTGCGCCAAGCTGGCATCCCACCCAGATTCCCTGCCTTGTACCCGGGATAATGCTTACTAGAGTTGCGGGATAGGATTGTACCCGCAACTCTAGTAAGCATTAAGTAGTTACAGAAAAATATGTAAACATAAAATAAAGTCACATAAGCTGGAAGACATAAGGAACATTCTGTTTCTGGTTAAATAGAAAGACCAAAATTAGATGATGAGGAGAAGAAAACAGGAGTTGGCCTTTAGGAAATGAAGTGGAGTGGGATTGGAAAGATTAAAGGAAAACATCAACCAGAAATGCTAATAGGGCAATTCACTAATGGGCAGTAGTGTGTATGTATCCATTCAGCGTAAGTTAATGTGTGTTACTTGTGTAACTTCACGTTTGTGTAACTGGCTTGCTGAAGAGCTTTATTTGCACTCAGCCACTCTGCAGGTTGTACACATCTTACCTGTTAATAATTGAAAAGATTTTTATGAAATACATACCTTTTCATGAAATATACATTATCATTCAGCACAGTGGCTTTTACAACTTTTTAAATTGTCACTATAATTCTGGTCACAGCATCGGTCAAGGGTGGTCTCTTTTAGAGTGACAGTGGGGTACATTCTCCTGCTCCTAAATGTGGGCATCCTGCTCATGAATAATGCAGTTCTTCCACACATGCATCTTATTCTCTATTCACACGTGCACACACACACACACACACACACACACACACACACACACAGACAAACACAAACACACACACACACACACACACACACAGACACACAGACACACACAACCACTCTCTTAGCCCTGCTGTGTCAGAGTCACTTTTTGACACTGCCCTTCCCAACATTGCTCAGAGCGATGGCCACTACTGAAAATATACAATAATATTATTAGTCATTTCCAAAAATATGACTGTGACTAATATATTGAATGTTCCACCTAATACAAGCAGAGATTAAATGCCCCATGTAACTGAAAACAAGCTCACATCTTCTACAGAGAGAAACTTGCTGTTGTTTTTATAAAGATTTTTTTAAAGATTTTCACAAAATACAAAATACAAACAGCACCACCTGTGAATTACAATTCATGATTGTTCCACCTACCTAAGCATGGTCTTTTAAAGATTTTTATAGTAAACAAAATACAAACAGTACCAGCTGCGAATGTGCCATATAGCCAAGTTTACCAAGTACACCCCTTTATGGCTGGGTGTCTTTCAATAGATTGTTCAGGAATGGTTCGAAGAATGTGACAAAAATCTTGACTTGGCTTCCAAATTCCCCAGATCTTAATTCGAGTGAGCATCTGTGAGATTTATTCTAATCCGTGGAGGATCTACCTAGAAACTTACACCTACTGTTGGCAACTTGGTGCCAGTTACCATGTAACACTTTCAGAGGTTTTCTTGGGTTCATGCTGCAATAGGTCAGAGCAGTTTTGGTGACATGAAGAGGACCTACACAACATTTGGCAGATAGTATTGAGGTTATGGCTGGTCAGTGTGTATCCTCCCTATAATCTGTCTGAAATCTGTTCTACATTACATTACTACATTTACGGCATTTAACAGATGCTTTTATCCAAAGCGACTTCCACTCCCTAACTACAGGGGTCAGTCTCCCTGGAGCAACTTCGTGTTAAGGGTCTTTCTCAGGAACCCAGTGGTGGTGCACTGAAGGTAGGATTTGAACCTATGACCTCTTGGTCCAGAGTATTGCACCCACTAAGCCACTACCACCCAGTTCTGAGACTGAGTTTGTAGTCTGAGACTTCGGGGGATACAGGGGGAACCAGTCTGGGAATCTGTTTGTTCTCCAGTTCTTTTCTACCAGATATCAAATATTCCATTTTATGTTAAGGGGATGAACATGCAGTTTTAATTATCGAAGCAGATAGTGAGAAATTGTGAAATGCAAAAAACGGCAACATTTTGTTCAAATATTTACAGACTATGCAACAATGGGGTAGTTCCTGTGTTACGTTTCTCAGAGATGGTCTTTTCCAGTGAGCGTTGGTAAGGAGGCTGCAGGATGAATTTTCTAGGATTAACTGAAGGGCATCCAAAGTACATCAGTGTCTTAATGGTACCTGCCTCATGTCACCATTTTCAGTATTTTTTCCATGTACACAGGAGTTTTTCTTTCAAATCACAATGCATTGATAGGTGTAGGAAAAGTATAAGAAGAAATAAGTATATAAATCTCGGGAGCACTTGCATCTTATTATTAATTCTTAATCCTTCCACACAGGCAGAGGGGCAGCAAATTCAAACATTTGACATCCTGTTTATAACAAAATAAATACAGAAGAAAAATCCAGATAAAGGTCTTTGTGATGACGTGTTTTCCAGATTCCCAGATGTCCTATCTCCTCTGTGCCAACTTTAAAGGGAGTTTAACGAACGGAGGTGCTCCTGACAGTTGCATTAATTGGGATCTCACTTTTAGAAAGATTCATTTTATAGCTGGCTGGTTTACCAAATTTCCTTAAAAATTCTAGTGGCCTAGGAAGGTCTGATATGTTTACTACAGTGGTAAATTATCTACATAAAGTGACATTTTATACTCTTGGCCTCTACAACAAATTCATTTCATATAAATGCCCTGTCACATGGCTAATGCTAGTGGTCCAGTAGCAACAGCAAGGAAGAGTGGAGAGCCTGGGCAGTAGAAGGTCATACAGGGACATAGTGCAACAAAAACACACATGTACATGACATAAAACAGAGACACTAACATAACATTAACACAACAGTTGCAGAGGCAAGATATACATGTATACGTGTTGACAGAATTATATAATTAATAGACATGATAAAATTAAACAGGGGGGCCAAATGAGTGTCAGTGTTTGTGAGTGAATATATGGGAGCAAATATATGGGCCAGGATCCCATGGAAGGGGATATTTATTTGTTTATTTACTTTTAATGTATAATAATTATAACAATAATAATAATAATAATAATAATAATAATAATAATTATTATTATTATTATTATTATTATTATTATTATTATTATTATTATTATTATTATTATTATTATTATTATTTGGATGGCTGTAATGTCCACCTGAGCACCCAACAATGGTCTATGGTACAGGCCCGTTCCTGCTGAGTGCATCACTTTTTAACCCTCTAGGGTCTTAGTTTTTTGGTTACACAGGGCATCCTGCTGGGTCCTGTAGACACATTTCATTTTGGGGCTTTTAATTCAACATATTCAAACCTTTTTGCTAAAATTCTCAGAAGATGTATAAGCAATATAAACAAAACATGTTAATGTTTCCTTTACCTTTGTTAAATCGCATTTATGAAAAGAAATGCCACTAATTTTTGTTAGTTTATTATTAAAAGAATTTTTACAACTGTCTTGACATATGTCTCAAGTTAACAACGCTCACTCCCATAAAAAACTTTAAAAAATTGAGATGCAAGTGTTTCGGCAGTAATGCGACGTATGAGTCAGGGAGTTGGTCCCCCCCCCAGTATGTATATTTATGTCCTTTACCCTTTTCTGTGGCTTAGTTGTGTTTTTATGTTCTAGATTATGATTTTACAACTGTGTTAGGATTTGTAAGTGACTCAGGCTAGGGTGTTTTTTGATTAACACCAAAATTCAGGATACATCACTCTCGTAGGAACGGAACTGTGCTATAACTTGAAGATGCCCTTTATTTACTTGTGCTCTACGTTTTTCAGACGACTGCATATCCTGTTATATTCCTGTACTGTTCATTAGTGATGCATTTCGAACAGCTCTGCGCAATTATCCCTGAACATGAGGAAGCTTTGACTTTCATGTCCAATCGTATCAGGTTTGAGCACACAGAAGAATATTATGCTAATGGGAGTTAATTGGGTTTGGGCAACATTATGGAAATGTAGTTTATTTTGAACTGGATAGCCAAATTGCTAATGCACCATCTGTTGTGGTTCTCCTTCATCATGAGAAGCATGAGATTTGACATTTGCATGTCTGAGAGAGTCTGGAGTCCAGTCCTTCAAAGCCACCTGGGATGTATTGTGGCTGTGGAATCATCAGTGTCATGACTGAGGCTACAATTGACTAGAGGAGCTTTTCAATTCCCCACTCCCCAATTTTAGCCAAAGCCAGCTTCCACTCACTACTAGGTCTCTTCTACTCACACAATGCAACCCACCTGGGTGACGGATAACACATGTTTAACTAATTATCAGTTAAACCTATCAGCTGTAGTATCTGTTAACCAGACAAATCGTGAACTACTATTCAAGCCATAAATTAATCTAAAGTCAAAGTGAAAAGGTAAAATGAACTTTGACGTCCCATCTATACGTATATGCATGTGTACAGCGAGATGATTACGTACAATCTGTGAATCAAGATTTTACCTAGTACAAAAGTAAGCATGATACACATATATAAATAAGCTATAAACATAAACTGTAAATTAGAAGCAAAAATGTGCAGTTCTATTACTTTACAATCATTTGGCAGATGCTTTTGTCCAAAGCGATTAACAATATTTCATTTCTTTTTTATTTTTCAATTAAACAAACAAACGTTTTTTACATATTTCAAACATATTCACATTATCATAATTACATAGCACAGTTAATTTTTCTGTTGTAAAAAAGGAGTAGGCAGAAGTAAAAACTTATTAGGCCCTGCCCCTATCATAGAATGTATCACTTACTTAAAAAGAAAAGAAAACACAAACAAACCATACATGTATAATTACCCTCATATTATTCATTTTTACATTTATTTAAAATGTTTTTTATATCTTATTTTAAACCGTTTTGGTTTTACTTACTTTTATTTCTACTTTTACATTATTCCATAATTTAACCCCAACTATTGAGATGCACTGTCACGTTCTGGCCAGCGGCCTTTATTATGACGCTGCTTTTTCGTTAATGTTTCTGTTCTGTTTGTTTAGGTTCATGTTTAGGTACTTTTATTTTGATATCCTGTTCTCATGTCACGTGTCTCCTTTGTGTTGACCTGCCTTGTGTTCTGTCTTGTGATTTAGTCATGTATATAAGGTTGTATCAGTTATTTTAGCCTCATGTGTCCATCACCTCTATTTCCCTGCCCGTATCCTGTTCTTTGTAACCTGTTCTGGTTCCTGGTGGCCATCGTGCCCGTTTAAGTTCTGTTTTCTTTCTTTTCTTTAAATAAAACGCACCCTAAACATGGAAACCTGCCTGCCAGTCAGTTCCTGTTTTCCCCGAGGGAGTTCAGAGTGTGGGCTTCGCGGCCCGCACTCTTGATATGCACATACTTTTTACAGCTGTTCTAACCCTATGCATTTTTAAATTTAATCTCCTTCTTAAGTTATACACCACTTCTCTCTCTGTGAACAATTTCTGTATTTTATTCGGAAGTAAGTTATTTCTTGCTTTACATATTATTTGTGTTGTTTTAATTTGAACTATATCTGGGAATTTTATATCATGTTTTTTTAAAAAAAATAATTTGCATGTTCCTTATATCCTACATTGTTAATGAATCTAATGGCCCTTTTCTGCATTATATTTATTGTTTGTATATTACTTTTGTACATATTTCCACAGACCTCCACACAATAACTCAGATATGGTAGTATTAATGTATAATACAATTTATAAAGTGCTTTCTGGTTTAAGGTATGCTTTGTCTTCACTAGGATGGTAATGCCCTGTGCCAAATTACCCCTGACATATTTAATGATTAATAAAACAGATTTTATTGTCTAGGATCACACCCAAACATTTTATTTAATTTACTTTTTCTGTATACACATTATCAATACACATTTCTTCTTATATACATCCCTTATGTTTTACAAATTATATAAATTTTGTTTTATCTAAATGATAATTTATTTATATCAAACCTGTAGCAACTCCACATCTGAACAAAATATATTTCTAAATATAATTCTAAATAATACATTTTAGAATCAGTGATACTTTAAAAATGTAATTTATATACATGATAAACATTTTTGGCCCTAATACAGATCCTTGTGGTACCCCCCATTCAATATTCATCAATCTAGATTTATACTGATTTATTTGTACAAATTGTTGCCAATTCATTGTATAGCTTTTTATCCAGTTCAAAACTATACCCCTGAAACCATACTTCTCCATTTCCCATATTAATATGTCATGACTGACAGTGTCAAATGCTTTCTTTAGATCTAAAATTAACCCAATTGCATACTTCTTATTATCAATACATTCTATTATTTTTTCTATAAATATCAATCAGTGCCAATGCTGTTGACCTATTATTTCTAAACCCATACTGGCTTTCTGTCAGCAACTCATGTTTGTCAACAAAATTACCAACTAATTTTTTTCTAATATTTTACTAATATCAGGATTCAAGTTTGAGGACAGTGTGAGAACCAGAGGAGATTATGAAGTGCTAAATCTTTATGTAAGAGTAGTGCAAGAAGATACATCAGGAGAGGAGATGCTCTCTGAACAGATGAGTCTTCAGGAGGTTTTTGAAGATGGAGAGGTATTCTCTGGTCTTAGGCAGTTCATTCCACTAGTGGGGACCAGAATGAGACCAGTCTGGACATGGAACCGGAATGAGACCAGTCTGAACTAGGTTGTGTACGGATGGCACAGCTGTAAGGGTCTTACCATGCAATCTGGAACACCCACTAGAATGGCATTGCAGTAATCAAGAGATAACCATGGTGGGGGGCAGGTAGTGTCTAACTATGACATGATCGCTTCAAAAATCTCTTAATTTGTACACGAACCTAACCTGAAACACTGGCTTGCTCTGTCTTGTACAGGACCGGCTCTATTTCGTGATGGAGTACATTAACGGAGGAGACCTAATGTACCACATCCAGCAGGTGGGCAAGTTTAAGGAGCCTCAAGCAGTGTAAGTGTCAAGATTGAATGAAGAACTCTAACAGTGGGGTAATCTGTGATATTTGAGACCAAAATGAATGGAGCATAATCAGGAAATGAACTTTACTCTCATATTCTTCAAACATCTGATGCACAGTTCTCACCAACCAGCTGCATGCATAAGCATGAAAACACAGATGATTAAAGCTGATTTAGTCATTATCTTCATTTTGAGGCCCTGTAAATTGTATGTCTTGTGGATTAGAGAGAAGGAAGGAAACTGAACTGAAGGAAACTGCTTCTTTGTTTGTGTAGTTGTAAGATGTATTCACAATCAGTAGCCTGAAAACCCTCCTGCTGGAGTCTACTGATCAGCATCTTCTGCTCTGGAAGAAAATAAGGGACTACTGCGATTTATTTTTAAATCAGAATCTTTATGAGTATGGCAACCATTCCCTATCAGTGTCTGTTAAATTCCTGCACATTCTGCTTTATGAGGTAATTATAACCATTTTGTTTGAGAGAAGATTGTCTCGATCAGAACTGGAATGAATGGACTCTTTGCCCAAATGTTGCGTGGTGGTAGAGCCCAAACGCGGATGGCACGAGAGAACTAGTAAACCACGCAGTTTATTCTAAGAACCAAACGAATCCGCGTTCTTACACACACACAGGGTAGGGTTTGAACTGCTCCGTTGAGCAGGAGTACTCACAGTACAGTGGATAAGGCTTTGAAGGAAACACGAAAGGCATGAAGCACATAACTTCAATGTATGTGTATCATACCTTACCTGCTTCCCACTTTATACACTTTACCGGGGGGTCATTTCCGGTGCCGATTGACCCCGTGTGACCTGGTGTGCGTGACAAAGATGTTTATTTTCTTTGAATTATTCAAGTTCTGTAAACACTGCATCATTTCTCTCATTTGGGTGTCATTTCCATTAAAATGACTTTAAAGAATGATATTCTATCTGGAAATGAGGAGAAATGTTGTCTGCAGTTCTTAAAAATGATGACAAAGCTGTTAAGTTCAACATTTGCACCTATAAAAGATAAAATATGAGAAACATTTTTGCAATGGTTTCTTATCTTTTTCCGGAGCTTTATATTTCAAATCATTCATGTGAAGAATGCAATGTACTCACCACAAAGTACTGTTCATCCAACCTCTGGGTCAATACATTACTTACAAACCACATATAGACGAAGAATAATAGATCATACACAGAGCCATGTACTAGAGGTGCTTTTATTGTGTTTTTTGTCGGGGTAATATTGGTCCCTGTGCTGCCACAGCATTGATTTGTTCTTAATGCATCACGTTAGGGCAACAGACATTGATACAGACTCAGTGGAGGGCCCAGTACATTTATGGTGTTATAAGAATGCCATTACAGGAGATGAGATTTTTTTCCCCTCGTCCCTGAAGTCGTCAATGACGTCTGTTTATACATTAAGCGGTAAATGAAGTAAAGCATTTCATGCAGGATTCAGGCACAATTATTAAATATTCTGAAAAAATGTGTTGTTTACAAAACTGAGCTCATGTGCCACATTCACTCACATGCCACATTCAAGTTTTTTGTTCATCAAATACGTTGAATACACACTTTGGGGAAAAGTATGACACTAAAAAATGTGTCTCAAATTTGCTTTAATTTAAAGAGTGGCCTAGAAATATCTTTCACAGGAAATAAAGGAAAATTAAGGGAAAGATTAGATTAAGGATAAATAAGGGGTAAACATACTGATTTTTTTTGCCCTTACTGTTTCAAATTGGCCTTTTAAGTAATAGACCCTCCTGAGTCAATGCCTTAAATTTAATATTAATTTAATTAACCTTAAATCGGATTTTAAAGTAAAATTAAGGGGTCTGTTTCACAAATGAACAGCCACTAAATTCAAATGAAGGGGTTTGGTGTATTTTAAGGGGTAAATTAAGGAAGGGTTAAGCATATTTTAGATACACTTAGTTTCGTAGTGAAAGTGAAAGTGATCATTCGGTCATAGTGATGTGCTTTGTGGTGTTTATCTCTAAATATTTATATTTATCTGTGGATTTAAGAATATAAAATGGAAATAAATAATATTTTGCTAGGAACAGACTGCATCCAGCTCTTCATTAAGGTGGCACAGACTTGTGGATGTGGGTTAAAGCAGAACTTCACCACAGGCCGGAAAACTGATTGACGGGACTAATCTCAGATCAAATTCCTACATATTTATTATGGCGATTTTCAACAATTCTGCTTCTGAAACAGTGTAAAACCACCAGTGTTGTCTCTTGTCTACTGACTTTAATGAAGAGCAGGGTGTGATTCGTGCAGTCTTAGATGAGTTGTATGGAGTTACATCCAGAAACAATTTGAGCATTTGTTAGCAATGTGTTAGCACTTAAAAGTAAAGATGCAAAATTTGGATGAAACATGTTTTGGCAGGTCAGCAACACCTGGGCTTATAAAATTTGATGAAATCATTCCATTATCTGTTACAGTTGACCTGAACAGTCAATAACATTATTTTTCTCTCCATGTAGCCCATGTGTAGCTTTTCTGCACACTTTCATGATTTTGTTTGTATCACATTTATGCAAGACACCATACAGTCAGCTGTGCATTTTTAAATGTGGAATTTCCTAACTCTGCTGACAGTGTATAACATTTCATTTAGGGTGATATCATACCCTCAAGTACATTTTATAGCCCATTTCATAACCGTATCTGTAGCAGCTTAGTAGTAAGCTGTATCCTGTATATGTGTGGACATCTTATCAAGTAATTGCCTCATCCTGATCTCATCCAAAATGTGCGTTTCAGGTTCTACGCAGCCGAGATTGCTGTGGGTCTATTTTTTCTACATCGGAAAGGAATCATCTACAGGTGGGTCAAGTCCTAATGTAGTCTTCTTTATCTGAATGTTACCATATCGTGGTAGTGAAATATTTTTTGAATGACAGCCATACAGGCAACCAGTTAATTCCAATAAAAATATGCATGGTTTTGAATATGACTTTGCCTAATTAGCAAAAGCCATAATGGTTAGAGCAGTTACAGCACACACTCCAGAACATGATTTTTACAGCATTTATTTTCTCAAATGCATGAGTCACAGATGTCAGAGATGCTCATTGACAACTCTGGAGAGAGCTCTGCAACAACATTCAGTTTCTCAGGTTTTATTTCTTCTATAGGTGCAGGTATTGAACAGCTTTGCCTTAGTTTTTAAGAACTGCTGACAATATTTCTCCTAATTTCCAAATCAAAATATTGGTCTTTAAAGCATAATTTTAAAGGAAATGACAAAACCTCATTCTCATTCTTTTTCTCTTAACAATTGATTCAGGTGATCACTAATCAGTACCTCAGAATGAGATGTTTGTGTAGGAATTTAACAGACACTACCATGGAATGGTACTAATAGAGATGCTGATTTAAAAATAAATTGCAGTGGACTCTTATTTTTTTCTAGAGCTGTATGTACAAACCAGTTCCATTATAACCACCCATATCAGTGAGACATCTTTTCCACAAAAAAAACCAAAAAAATAACACCTGGCAACCTGTTTTTCACAAACAGGAAATATGGTGATTCAGCTCATAGTGCGAAAGAAGTGCAAAACATACTGTACAACAAAATCCCTGTATTCATCACTGGGTTCTCAGCCCTAGTTCCGGATTAACCATGTACTGTTTGTCAGCATTTTCTAGAAGAATGGCCCAATAATATCAAAAATAATTACATAGTACAATTACTAAATGGTATTAAAAGTAATAACTGTAATAAATGACTGATCACATTCATTCTAAGCCTAGAGTTTCTTCACTTCCCCTCCCAATGCGAGGGTGTATTATCTCCTCTGAGATTATGAAAATACCCACAGTTGACTCTGATCCAGGATCCTGGGCTGACTGCATTGTAAGATAATGAATGTTGATCTAATTGCTGTTGGACTGGCACCAAGGCTGCTGTACTGCAGGTGGCAGTGTGTTTACCACCATCATGCTAATTTGATGGAGCACAGAATAAGACATCACCAAGTTCCAGTGCCAGTCTTGTGTCAATGATGAAGAAAAATGACTCATACACTGAGAGATGGAGGGATATATAGAGAGAGATAGAGAAGAAAGGCTGTTTATCTGTCAGCTCGTACAGCTCTTTCAAATCAACCCCCTTGCTTTGCATTCTGATTCCCCTGAAGCCAGGAACATTCATCTCCCATTAATCATGCTCTTTGATGATGGAGCTGAAGCATGGCTGAGGTCAACTTGCTCGCTCTCTCTCTCTCTCTCTCTATCTCTCTCTCTCACTCTCTCTCTTGCTCTCTCTCTCTCTTTCTCTCTCTTTCTGCACAAAGGGCCACAAAGTCCTCGCTCTGCCCACACACACACTTGCTAAGGCCCACACTACTGCCATCTAGGACGAGGCTTGCACTGAAGAAATGGAATTCAGAATACAGTTAACATTCGAGCATTAATGACAATGCAGCAGTTTCTGATAAATGCCCCACTTCGTCCACTGTGGGCTCAAATGGACTCTGTAGGAGGTGACGTTGCATTTGTCTTCTTTAGGGACAGTATTATGTGTGCAAATTCATTCATTAATTGAATGAATGCTTACATTTAATCCCCTCCTGTCTCTTGTTTTCTTCCATTGCATATTCCCATCTCCTTCAGAGATCTGAAGTTGGATAACGTGATGCTGGACTCAGAGGGCCACATCAAAATCGCAGACTTCGGCATGTGCAAGGAGAGCATGTACGAGGGCATGACAACACGCACCTTCTGCGGCACTCCAGATTACATCGCTCCTGAGGTGAGGCATGGGAGGGGCCACACTGATATGGGGACAGAATGAGTCGAGACCTGTTTTAGAAGATCAGTGTGAAGAGTAGAGGCCATCATGAGATTAAGATAAACCTTTATTAGTCCCACAAGTGGGAAATTGAAATTGATATGCCAGAAAGTGCACAGAACAAAGGTAAAAGCAGCAAAAAAAATAGAATAAAAGCTATACAACACAAGATAAAATAAAAGTACACATAACAACTAATACAAATAATATAGACATATACAACCTACTGAACACCGTGGATATATATACAGGTACACACTGGAGTGTCGTCAGTTGTTGGAAAGCAGCAGGCATTGACAAAACTGTAATAATGTAACAAGACAAATTGCACATTTCACACAGTAATATTTACCCCTGAAAACTGTGCATGTTGCACCAGAAGAAAAACACAAAAATTAGGATGAAAATTAGTTGACAGTTATTTCTGTATTTACAATATTACCACATATCTGAGAAACATGTTTTGTTAGTAGCTTGCCATTGTGGGCTGGGGCTAGCAGCAGATGTCTTTTGAGGTGAGATACACACTGCAGAAGTAGTTTTATTAAATATCAGTAGGTTTTATTAGGGCTGTAGTACCCAAGTGCAGTTGTAAACTAAGACTCTGCCCTTACCAGATATTTTTGCTTTCAAAAAAGTGTTTCTGCTAGAAACATTTCCCAATGGTGGGATTCCCCATGGTGGGATTTCTTTTGCAGCAAATACAGTTAATAAAACAATGTATCAACAAAATAAAAGTGGGTTCCACATCTCTGAATGCTCTGCACACAATGTATCCGTGCGTATTTCGGCCACAGACACAATATCGATGAGCCAGGTGACTGAAGTGAAATGGCTCTACTTAAAGAAAACTGCATAACCTAATGTGATCCTACAGTGTTTGTACATTGCATTTGTTTGTTTTTTTATCACTACAAATAATAATTCAAATCAGTCATCTTAATATTCAGCTCTGCAAAGCACTGCAATTTATTTTTAAATCAGCATCTCTATGAGTATGAGAACCATTCCATGCCAGTGTCTGTTCAATTCCTACACAAACACCTCATTCTGCTTTATGAGGGACTGATTACTGATCACCTGAATCACATCTTATTTAATGAGGAAAAGTATAAAACACTGCTGTAATCAACACTCTCCTCCCACAATGAGACCAGTTGGATGGTAAAACACTACTAGAAGTTCATCAAAGGTCATTATTGCCATTTTGTGAACCAGAGGTTTGTTTTCTTTGGATTATTCAAGTTCTGTAAACAATGTTTTGTCATTTCCTTTAAAACAACATTTTTATTTGCAAATGAGGAGAAATGTTGTCAGCAACTAAGGCAAAGCTGTTCAGTTCAATACTTGCACCTATAAAAGACCAAATTTGCAGTGGTCTCTTATTTTTTCCAAAACTGTAGGAGACTGTGTATCTAGTCCAGGTCTTGGACTTGTCTTGAACCCAATAAAGGTGCTCTTAAGATTTCATTTTCAGTCACTCAAGATAAAACGGCACTAAAATCACCACAGTTTTCTAAAGAGAATTTCTCACAGGGTCTTATTGTCTGCACTTCACACTATTTCTTTTTAAGAAATTGGTATCGTCTGTGATTGGTCATTTTCATGTCAGTCAAATGACCCTGTCCTGTCAGAGACTGCGGTTCTTGAAACTTTATTGGTCTAGATAACAAGCCTGTATTCTAGCATGGTCACAGTTCATGTTGGAATTCATTCTGTCCTCCTGAATTCTGTTCTGTCCTCCTGCCTGTTTACTGCTGTTTTTACCACAGCTGTACTTCAGGCATTGTCCTCGACTAGCTGACTGCTGCCCATGGCGCCATTTACTAGTCAACTAGGTGACTAATTTATGCTAGCAGTGCTCCCATATTTCCCCAGACCATACACTCTTTTGCTCTGTATCTGTGTGCAGAGTAGGTTTGGAGCAAAAATATGGACTGGAGGCTCTCAGGACCAGTTTAGGAAATGCTGGTCTATGCAGCCCTACTAAGATTGAGTAAGATGGTGGGTGAGATGGTGGGTGAGATCCATTTGTGATAGGGGAAGGGGCTACTACTGGCAGACGTTAATTGTGATTTTTATTATTGTGTAATTATTATTTTTTATAAAATAAGTTTGCCCTTGCCGATTGGCCCTTATGACAGACATGTACGAATTTTTTTACTGGTTTAGTCATTTAGTAATTATTTAAAGGGGCTTTTAAATGTGGTATTGCAGTGTGGGAGCTACTGAGCCCTAGTATAACAAGTAGCTGTCATTGCTTCTACTTATAAAAACTGGCAAAATATGCAAGAAGTTTGTAAACTGGAATATTCACCGAATTACACCTTTCCACAATATTGAGTACAGGACCCAACCCTCGAAGGGAAGGTGCACCTGCCATGCCTGCTGCACTCATTCGGGCACAAAGCTGCAGACATCTGATTTCACACCACATACACACACTCATATGCTCTCTTTCACATGCACACACTCATTCGTGTATGTATGATAAAAATACCATCTGAGCTTGTGAAGACTTAACGATGTGTATATTAATGTGCATGTTTTCGTGATGCGTTCATTTGATCCTCCATGGAGTGAAATTCACAACGCAACTGACCTAGAAATTAGCTCAGTGACATTTCACATTGCGTCTGCCATGCAACATGTCCTCCAGACCAGAGCAGCAACATCTCTTCTATAGTACCACTAGTTGTTATAGGAATAACTTCACCCAAAAGCACTAGGCTAAAACCCAGCAGGTCCTTGTTTACATTACACTATTGAGGTCATGCTGAGTTGTCCCCTTTATTTAGTGTCGTGTTTGTTTTTTTCTGCATTTTTGAGTAAGATATCCTACTAATGTGGTGAAACAGGTGCCCCTGTAAAGTGTAGCCCATTCCCTAACAGCAGTGCTGTGTTTGCATCATTCCCTGGCCTGCACTGCTAGCTGACGCACATGGCATGTGTGTGGGCTTTTAACGACAGCAGGGTCTGTGTGTGGGAAGCAGCAGCATCAGGCCCATTTTCAGCTTTGTCACAAAATGAGTCTCCAGAGCGAAGAAGGATATATTGTGGGTGGGATAAGAAAGAGAAGGATAGAAAGAAAGTGATGAAATGCAGATTTCTGAGTCATGGCTGAGTTCAGCAGATACATTACCCTGAAACTGAGGGTAGCCATAGTAACTTCAGAGATGTCTTATGATGTCCTAATTTTGGGGTTTGTACAAAATATGTGACGCATGCATATTTAAGTAGGTAATAACTTGTTTGCATTTCTACAAAACCTCCATTACATAAATCACTTATATGGCCTCTTATAGTCACATGTAAACACAGCACACCACAGCGTGCCATTCTTTTTCTACATTAAACCCACAAAGTGAAGCAGGGGGCTGCCACAAATGAGGCCCACCCAGGGTGCAGTGTGTGGCGACAGTACCTTGCTCAAGGGTACCTCACTGACACTAGCAGTCTAGTCAGGGGCAACTCTCTAACACTTAGGCAGCCAGCTTCCCCCAAAGGATGTGAGTGATACGTTCTCTGTGGTATCTAATATTTAAAAAAAGGGTGGTAAGTTCATGGCAGTTTAGTTTAAAGGAGCTAATAACTCCCCCTGCTGGAAAACGTAAAACTGCTGTACATGTTCGAGCAAATTACTGAGCCATTTTCTGTTGCTTTAGTGGACAAGCTTAGGAATTCAGCTCTTGATGACTGTGCAAGAGGGTATGAGACATGCCGAGAGTGTTCTTTAGATGGAGCGCCTAGTTTCCTAAAAGTTAGGGACTTGCCCCTGTGGTCAGAAGGTCATTGATTTGAATCCCAGGACTGGTAGTGGCACCACTGAGGTGCCCTTGAGCAAAGTAGCTGCCCCCTGCTTCACTTGGTGAATGGGTTAAATGCAAAGGAAGTATTTTGTGCTGTTCACACTGTGTGCAGTGGTGTGTTCACGTATGACCAGATTGTCACTTTCACTTAAAAATCCACATTCTTGTGTAGGATGTGCACTGTGGTTTTGAGCATTTTTCTTCATATACACATAATTCATAACCAGATAAAAATGAAGTGCATTTTCATCCCCTCCTCTGGATTTCTTCATATTGCAGTATGTGAAAGCCTGTATAAAATTCCAATTATTTTGAGTCAGAATATTTCAGTTGAGAAACATGATGCATCAAAGAATCAGTTATTATTCCCAGCCATAGTTCATAGTTTGTGTCCGGGTTGTAGAGTTGTTTTTGCCCCTGAAACATTAATTTTCTTTCCTTTTCATCCAACTTAATCTTCTCTCAGAGGAACAAGAGGTCTGAACTGTGGGTATCGCTTGACTGAGCAGACTCTTTCCTTTCACAACTATTGATTCCTTTTGCAGCAGACCTTAATGATGTTCTAAAAAGTAGAACTTGCATTCACAGGGTTATAGCAATGTGTTGATGTACATTACTCCTAAGATTGATTGGGTGATTCACCTGCAATGACATTGGAATCGATAATAATTTTACTTGTATCCTTTATATTATAAGTGAGCATTTGACTGACACTCATACAGCCATTAGTTACAGAGACAGTTTTACAGTCATTAGTTACAGAGACAGTCTTACAGTCATTAGTTACAGAGACAGTCTTA
>JBBPCW010000027.1:1083192-1098601 GCA_037974425.1 Phenacogrammus interruptus | reverse complement strand
TGGGTTAAATGCAGAGGAAGTATTTCGTGCTGTTCACACTGTGTGCAGTGGTGTGTTCACGTATGACAAATGGTCACCTTCACTTCACTTAATCAACTTACAACAGTAAAAGACATTAGGAATCTAGCCCAAAGACTATTATTAGTACAGTTAATCATCCAAACTACAGCCTTGCATGAACATGGTGCTGGTGTTACCCACTATGCCATCACTACTTGCATTCAATCCACTGTGAGCTAAGCTTCTGGACTTTCAATTGAGATTAAGACTGTGATGTCAAACTGTATAACTGTATTTGTATATAAACTGTATTTGTGTAACAAAAATCTCAATAAATAATACTTGTTTAAAGAATACTGCACTGTGGTATTACTAGCTGGTATTAGCTGTGATATTGCTAAAGATGAATAAAAAGTAGAGGCAGCCGATACAAAAGAAGCAAGTTTGTTCATTACGATGGCCATTTTCGTGTAGTATGTCTTCAACTATAACATGTCATCAAGTCACAATAGATCTTTGTTCACTCTTTACAGCTCTGAACCTTTAGGTAAACTGTGTGTGTGCATTCATGTGTGTGTTTGTGAGAGAGAGTAAGAGGTAGTATGTGTGTGCTGAAGGTGTGGCGGCGCTCCTACATCCTGCTCGTCCATGCTTGAGGGGGAGGGAGCGCGATGGGGCTGGCCTCCCTCGTGCTCCAGGGTGACGATGAGGATCTGCAGGGCCTGCTCCACCAGCTGCTCCCGGTAGTCAGAGAAAAGGAGGTGGTTGTAGGGAATGCCGTAGCCCACTGGGTCATAGGCGCACACCACATTGATCAGAGAGGTAAACAGAGGCAGGGCATGCCTGGAAGTCGACAAACAAACACACACTTATATCACAAAAGCAGACGTCGCTCCTACTTTTTAAATCACTGGCAATATTCAGAAAGGTCAAATTACCTAATTAAATACATGACATGCAAATATAATCAAATATATTTAGCAAAAGCATAAAAAGCATTATGTATTTCTTTAGAGGAGAAAATAATAAAACAATCAGCCACTGTACTATAACACATGAAACAAAATAACATAAAATACCACAGAATTAAAATAAAAAAAATCTATAAAAAAAATCAATAAAAGGCTCTATTTTTTAATTGAATCCCAGAAAAGCTTTAGGGCCATTAAAATATAGGTGCTAAGCCCAAAAGCCATAACCGAACTAATATCTGTAATTTGTTTATACAATGCAAATATGAAAGATTTTCCAGCCTGTCCCTAAAGATCTAATTCTTTCTGCATGTCTGTAATTTGTTTGCTCAAAACAATTACTTTTATCTGAAAACTCTGTGATTGCTGCAGTTCTACACATTAAAAGCTTTGATTACATTTGGTTTGGCCTGACGTTTAAGATGAACCACTCAAACCAACAGAGAGTAATGGAATCATATTTGAATTTACAACAGGCAGGACTAATTTAGAGAGAAAAAACATCACTCTGCTTCTCAGGAAGTCTGAGATACGTCACTGAATATGAATACGAGCAGCAGTCTAACAAACAGGTTTCTGTCAGATGGTGCTTTCTGAAAGGGGTCACTCTTAAAAAAACAAAAACAAAACAAAAACACAGCATTAACAAAGCATGGAAAGTTTTGCAAGCTTCAGTAGTCTGTGTAGAGGGTCTGTAAATCTCCTCGCCTTAGTCGTAGCAGATGAATGTGAATACACAACTCTCTTCCTCACCTGTTCTCTGTGGAGCAGAAGAAAGTCACCCAGGGGTTGAGAATGTTTCCATCAGATGATGGCGGCAGGTACATGGCCTCTGAGAAACAAGTCAGCAGCAGCCTTAGCAGCTCCGTCCTGCATACCCGAAAAACACAAACGCTTGAGCACCATTCATTTCTTAAAGAAGATACACAATAGTTGGTCAGTCGAGTAACTTTTACTGATAAGTAAGTAACACTCACACACTTGCACAGAGTTACTGGTGAGAATAGACCATCTTTCTAAAATGTCAATGTATCTAATCTCATGGAACAACAGATTTTCCTTATTTTCTAATGATTTCCCTTATTTTTTAATAAGAGTTTAATGCAGTAAACACTATTAAAATATTCAAACACACCTTTCACTGCTCAGTACATAAGGTTAATGTCTGGAAATCCAGTCTATTTTGAATTTTACACCCTTCCAGATCACATCAAATAATTGTTCTCAAAATCACCCCTATAAAAATAATTCTACATTTAAGTTGGCTGCAGCAGAAGCAATAAAAGTAGTCCTTGCTGCTTCCTTGTTCACTGCCAATAGCTCTGAAAGAGTTATACCCTCAACAAAAACTAGTAGCCGACATATGACTAAAGCAACAGGTTTGCTTGCTCCTTCATGCTCAGATCAGAAGTGATTTACATATTTTAGTCCCAAAGACAAAGTAACAAAACATCCTGTGAATTCTAAGCAATAAAGACGGGTTGCATTTCAACTACATTTAAGAAGTGCTAGTACATCAATTAAGCAAACTGTTGATATAACTGAAATTAGACAGGGTTGGTGGTTTGTGGTCAGAAAAAAATATTCATGGGCTGGATCTGGTATGAGGACCACTAACTGATGAAGCTGTATCCATCTTAAACCTCTTTTTTGAGGTAAGAGGTTACTTATGCATGCGGTTTGCAAAATGCTCATTGGTATTTAATGCTAGTGCAAAATCCTTAAGAACATGATCATTTGGAACATAGTATTGTAAATCCAACGTGTATAACTTTATATAAAGCAGGAGAAGGACGCAGAACTGTAGGAAAGCAGCTTGTCACGGCTCAACCGATCTGAGATACAAATCACTTTGAACGGGCCTTTTGTGGTGGTTACTGATTAAAAGGTTACCATGGCAACAGTCCTCCGAAAACAGAAGCCAGCTTGATCCAGGGCTCTCACCTGTTGAGGTCATGAATGTAGTTGAGTGGGGGGGACTGTGCAAAGCCCACCCCCGCCTCCCAGATGTACTCACAGCTGTCCAAAGACTGCATGTCCTCTGCAGAGTCCTGACAAAGACAGCAATACAATGTCAGGGCACTCTAGGCTATTCAAATGTTTCTTACTGATAACAATGACGTCTATGTTTACGTAAGTAATAATTGGCCGGTGCGCTCAGTCAGGTGACTGTGTGTTTACATCGAAGAGGAAAATGAATCAAAAAGGTGACAAGACACAGACTGCTCATCAGCAAACCTTTTCTTCTTGTGATTCTTACAATAAGACTAATACTATATAAATATCCTACAATATCCAGCTTTATTTTCTTCACTGTGTCTTACTTGGTATAATGACTAGTTTTCTTTTCCTACTGTTAAACTACTGTTAAAAAACTTCAATAGTTTGAATGCTAACATCACAACAAGTGGATAAATATGTGGGGGGTGTCATTATTCCCCTAGGGAACGAAAAATGCCAAGATCTAAATGGCATTCAATAGTTATATGCGGCCTTGTAACAATAATGCTACCGCATTACACATTCTTCTGTCCCTCGACTGTAAAATACCTTCCGAACAATGCTCTCTTTTGGAACAAGAATTTGATATTTGTTTCTAAATTAAGCAAATTATTTCCTCGCATACTTTGGTATCAATTAGTAGCTGGAACAGAAGAGCAAGGATTCATGTGTAACTGATACTTTTTTTGAGTAACTATCTGAACCCAGGATGCAAACATGTTAAAGGCAACCCATAATATGTCAGGGATGTAAGGCAAAGCAAAGCAAAGGGAGAAATGCAGGACAAATTCTCCTGGGCTAATACTAGTCTAACTCTGTGCACAGCATGCTTTGCTCAACAAAAGGATAAGCTAGTCCATATCCACCCCTATCCCCACCTCAACTCCACCCCTTGCAAACAATGCACACATTCTTTCTTCCCTTTAACAAATTTTAATTATACAGACTCTCCTACTTCCTCATACTTCAAGCTAACTCAGAAATCTGTTAAGGGCTTAAAGTGAGGCAAATTGAAATACAAGCGACCTGATCTCATTTGTATATGAATGAAGTGGCCAAGAACATTAGGGAATTTGTCCAAGCGCAGAGGACAGAAATAACTTTGGTAAAGGCATGACATGGCTGACTCCTGACGGTCAACAGAGTCGCTCACTCACTGGGCCTCCTCTCTTGTGGCTCTGCACAGTGAAATCTGGGCAAAAGAGCAGGTCAGCAATGGCCAGCAACAGTGACTCTGCCAGTGGTCGAGCTCCTTCATCATCATCATCCATGTCGTCCATCTGCTGAGACCAGACACAGACTAAATTAAAGGATGTTTTACTGACATTAAATATAACCTCAGAAAATACAGATATCAAAAGACTAAAGGAATTCTGCAAGGAAATGGTTTTGAATTTTGAATAATGTTTTCTGCTCCCCATTATCTTTCATTTATTAATAGAGATTAATCTAGATTAGGCCAATAAAATGATATTGTCACACAACTGTATATATTGACTCTTCTTTTGCACCTACATTTTTACCGTCTAAATACTGATCAGCCATGACATTAAAAGTTCAGAATAGCATCTTGTTACATTGGGCTGGGATAGATTAGGACTGGGACTGATTATGCCATCAGTTCTTGATGTGCTGGAAGCACAAAAAAAGTGCAAGCGTGAGGATCTGAGTTGTTTTGATTTGGACCTTTGGCTGGGTCAGAGCATCTCCAAAACCTAGGTCTTGTGTGGTCCCGTTTGCAGTGGTTAGTACCAACCAAAAGTGGTAAAATGGCAATTGGGTCATGGCTTGGGCACCTATGACCCAATTGGTGCATGTGGGGAGCAGTATTAATTCCTGAAAAAGTTCATGATGGCTATAACAGAAAGATGACAAAGCATACAGTGCATTACAGTTCGCTCTACAGGGGCTGTGTAACCACAGACCGCTCAAAGTACCCATGCTGTCCACTACCAAAAACACCAGCAATGAGCATGTGAGCATCAGAACTGGACCATGAAGCAATGGAAGGATCTGACAAATCCTGTTTTCTTAAACATCATGTGGACAGCAGGGTGTGTGTGTCCCTTAAATGGGAAAAGTTTGGTACCAAGATGCTCTGGGCAATGTTTTGCTGAGAGACTGGGATCCTGGCATTCCTGTAAATGTTACTATGACAACTAGACACTACCTAAACTTTGCTCCGAACCAAGTACTCTCCTTCATGTCTAATGCCGGTGGTCTGCTACCCTGCAAAAATTATTCAGGAATGACTGGGGAACATGAAAAAGAGGTCCAATTCATTGAGACCCCACATTGTAACTTTGAGGTGTTGTGGAGCCCATGCCTGGACAGATCAGATAGGTTTGTGTTGCACAATGGGGAAACCACCATCCAACCACCATCACCATTAGGTGGTTAGCGTGTAATATTTGGATGGTCGATCATTCTTAGCAAAGCAGTGACACTGACATCGTAGTGTCTGAACAGAGTGGATCATAAAGTTTTTAAACACGGTGTCTTCTCTATTAGATACATATAACCTGTTGGACCTTGCAAATGTGATGCTAGTGAAGACAGGTCATCTTCTTATGCTGCACAGCTTGTATCAGTCATGCTCTAGTCCTTTATTAGTGGTTGGTTTCTGACTTCAAGACACTGCTGGCTGAATATTTTTGCTGGCTGGATATTCTCAGTCTAACAGTGATGCCGACGTGTTCAAAACCTTCAGCAGGACCCTCCTGATCATAGGGTCAGGGCTTACACAGTCGAGCCTTTCAGGAGCAAGAATAGGTTCTTATCTCAGCTGAGACTGTATTATTGTGACATACAATATATGGACAAAAGTATTGGGATACACTGGTTATTCAGGGTTTGGGCTGGGCCCCCTAATTCCAGTGACTGGTAATCTTAATGCCTCCAAGACATACTTCCAACTTTCAGGGGATAGTTTGTTACAGGCCCATGACTGTACCCCAGTGCACAAAACAAAGTCAATGAAGACATGTTTGGATGAGTTCAGCGTGGAAGAACTAGACTGGCCCACACAGAGCCCTGACCTCAACCCCATTCAACACCTTTGGGATGAACTGGAACAGAGATTGTGAGCCAGGCCTTCTCGTCTGACCTGACCTCAGAAATGCTCTACAGAATGAATGGGGACCAATTCCCTTAGAAACACTCCATAATTTTGTGGAAAGCCTTCCAAGAAGAGTGGAAGCTTTTATAGCTGAAAAGAGGGGGACCAACTTTGTCGGTGTTATCAAACCCTGTCGGTGTAATGGTCAGGCACCCCAATACATTTATGGCATTTAGCAGACACACTTATCCAGAGCGGTATCAGTGATACCAATACTTTTGTACATATAGTGTATCTGTGAAATAATATTTAAATTACTGAGTGAAACATTCCAGAAAATTCAACGTTTTCATGTAATTCTATACAAAGAGGCTCACTCAGAAGCAGATTCCACACGCAGTGCTCACCTTGCTCACTTAGGTGTTTCATCACCACAATCACAGACATGCTGGGTAGAAACAAGGATGCAGATACTGAAATTCCTTAAAGCACAGCTCTATGAATACCTTTCTGTGCCGGTGAAGACCCACTCTAAGGCATTGCATAATTCCACAAAACTGTTGCCTAATATATTTCAAGAGAAGCTTTTCTACAGCTAACATGGTTCACAGGTTAGGTTACTGAGCAGCGGTTACACAACACTGACTGCAGCACTGCTGTTGCACCTATATTCTAATCCGCGAAGTGTGTCCTACAACAGAAAGAGCCAATTAATTGCACAAGATCAGAATCTGAACATTTTGTGAGAAGGAATTATTGTAAGCGTACAAAGGCAACACTCCTTTATATGGCCATCTTATATATTTACAACTATATATTTTTAAAGGTGAATACCGCAGATTTTTAAAAAACGTTTGAGTAGTTTAAATGCTTTCAATGAAAGCGTTTTCATAACAATGAAAAAAAAACATATGTACAAAAAACTGTAAAAATGTACATTTCTCAGTGGAAAATTTGAGTTCGGTTCTATTAGTTTTAGAGTTAAACCTGACAGGAGGTAATCTGATCAACACTCTCACTTTCAGACACATGGGCCAACCTGCTGACATACAGAGACCAACTGCTTTCACCTACTCTCAAAGAATAGCCTGTGTCTGGTAAGAGTGGGAAAACATCGGGGTAATTAACAACAGCTTCGCAAACACAATATGCTTCACGATTGGTTCATTTCTTAATCTATCATATGTAATCTCCAATCTCTAATGATACATACAGTTGTCTGGTGTAAAAGTATTGGAATAGATCATTGGAATCCATGATAATCCCAAACGTGTGTAGCGTTACATGTATATCGTTAACATTACTGTGTTAACAATGAAGCTGTCATATTGCCCACATCTAGTGTCAATGGTCTGTGTCTTAATCCATCATTCAGAGACAGCACTCCTAACCTCTTCCTTCTGTTTGAAATGTCAAATCAATGAAATGCCAAACCAGCAAAGCTCCATCCATTTCACTCACCCCAGCTCGTCCTGCGCCTGGCACTGTGGACCAGAAGAAGCCTCTCCAGTCCTGGTCTTCGAATATGTAGGGCAGGATGCGGGTGAGGATGCGGGTGCAGTTCAAAACTGTCTGCTTCTCCCTCTCACTAGGGCACCCAGATTCAGCTGCCTGCACCAGCTTCTCCACCGCCTGGACAGAGTACGCAGGCAATAAGCAGGAAAGTAAACAGCTACCCAGGTTATACAACTTCCCCCTTAACCTAAACACAGTTTATTACTTTCGCATTGGAACTATGAGACTAATGTACCTACCTTGCAATGGGTGTTTAGATCCTTCAACCATCACTGTGCAAACTCGATGCCTAATTCATTACATATTTGACTCAAATAGCTTCAAGTTAAATCATTTCAAATTGAATTAAGCTGTTTTGATATTGTATTATATAATGTGATATATAAAAACAGAGAAAAGACTAAATCCATTTTTGTTTGTTCTGCTTTTCTTTCTTTATGCAAGTGTATTTTAGTTCACTTTTATAATCCAAAACCTGTATCATCAACTGCATGTGAGGTAGGGAAAATAATATCAGTTTTAGTTTTATGGCAGATTTTAGCAACACACACAGACCACTTGAGCGCAAATGTACGTTAACACTCACAGAGCTGGTGTGGGCCGGCCAAAAGATGCAAATGTATACACATGTATAATTTGCGAATGTCCCATGCATGCGGTATGTGTGCCTATTATCAAAGCAATAAAAAGCAGTGTGTGTGGGCTGCTCCCCCTGTATGATTCCTTTTCTATACTATATTTACTTAAAAAGTGTGCCTGAAAAGTTTTTGGTGCAATGTCATAGAAGAACTATTTTAATCACTAAAGCAAAGTGAAGTGGCCCCTTATAGTCACATGTGAACACACCACAGTGCAGCACACAGTGTGAGCAGTGTGAAATTCTTTCTCCGCATTTAACCCATTCAACCAAGTGAAGTACTGGGCGGCCAGTGATGCAGCACACGAGGAGCAGTGTGTGGGCACGGTACCTTAGTGAAGCTACTAGCATTCCTGGGATTCAAACCCACAACCTTCTGATCGCAGGGGCAACTTCCTAACCACAATGCCCTGTACAGTTTAGAGTTTACCGTGCTCCTAATACACCTGATCCGCTCAACAAGCCTTTCCTGGGTGCATGTGGGTATTCAGTCCCTGGGTGGGACTGAGGTAGGGAACCACCTTTAAAACCCACTTTTGTAAATGACGTGAGAATGAAGGACCTTTAGAAATGTTTAAATACCATCACATTTTATGTTGTTTTTTCTTACATTTATAAAGAAACTTGTCATTACATGCAGGATTACTATACCATTAACCGTTACCCTTAACATTTCACAAAACTGGCTCAGCAGTACAGCAGGCTAAAATGGTTCCTCTATAGTATCAAGAACTGCACCTTTTTTTAGAGAAAATTTAAAGGAGGCTGACTTCAGAGTTTCACAGATAGGTATTTTTAAATGACAGTGTACTGTACTCCTCCAAGCGAGACATAAAAATAGATTCATCAAAAATAGATTTCAAAATTGAAGAAAGAAATGTGATTGCTGCACTGCGGTTGACTTTGTGTGAATGAAAAATCACAAAACAACAAGGCAGCCACAAACGCTCTGAAAATCTTCCAGGAGAGTGAAATGGGGTGTCAAATGTAGCTGACCTAGGATCAGTTTCACCTCTCTGGGCTGTAGATGACCACTGAAGAACTAATGAAAGAGACTATTCAGATTAAAATGAACAAAGAGGAGCTTAAATCAACGATCGTAGTAGGAGATGCCTGATACATATGCACTCAGTAATGGTTCTCCTGTTCCTCTACATAGTGAATCTGAGATTACGGGGGGGAGGGAGGGGGGGGGGGGTTGTTGCTTTTTTTGGCTGTTGATAGACAGCTTCAAAAGGAAGCAGAAAGCTGGAGACAGGAAGGGAAGCATGCAGACTGTTTTCCTGCTTCTACATGGTGTGGGCATTTCATCCACCAAAACAACCACCGCCTCAAATGAATGAAAAGAAACTAAATACCACATTCCTTCAATATTACAGGACCAATTCAATTACGTATGGTTTGATCCAACACTGATACTTTTAACTTCAAATCGCTGACCACTGCAAAATCGACGACCAACCAGTGAGTTTGGTCTACTCTAGTTAACAATGTGTCTAACCTACCTTATAACAGAGGGTTGCCAAATTGGAGGGGGATTCCTCCCTCACTGCGCGGATCTCCGCAGCCGGCACCAGTGCAAAAACGTCCTGCACTGTGGTGGCAGTGTCTGCCCAGAACTGGTCCCAGAAGGCATCATCTGTGGCTTCCACAGGCTGGAAAGTAAAGTAGCAGCTGAGTGAAATATCCAACTCTGGCAATTTGAGCACAATAGTCACAACAACAGATACAAACACAGCCGTCAGTGTCATGCAGCAAGAAGCACAGACCATAATTCAATAACCAGGAAATAATTCAGAGCTGTAAAGTACAAAAGTACCACAAGTACATACTAAAATAATGCTATTTTTAAAATAATCTCAGGTCGTGTGAAAATCCGTAATTATTAATTATCATTAGCGGTCACCATTATTTATTTACTTTTTTCTACTCTCATTAAAGTGAATGTACATGGAATTGACAAAAGTATTGGGACACCCCTGTTTTTCAGGGTTTGGGCTAGACCCCTTATTCCCAGTGAAGGGTAACCATAATGCTTTAGCATACAAACACATTTTGGGTGAAACCATGCTTCCAATTTTGTGGACACAGTTTGAAGAAGGCTCTTTTCTATTCCAGCATGACTGTGCCCCAGTGCACTAAGCAAGGTCCATAAAGACATGGTGTGAAACAACTTGACTGGTCCAACACCTTTGGGATGAACTGGAACGGATGCCTTCCCGTCCAACATCTGTGTCTGACCTCATAAATGTTCTACAGAATCAATGGTCACAAATTCCCACAAAAACTCAAAAATCTTGTAAAAAGCCTTCCAAGAGTGGAAGCTGTTCTAGCTGCAAAGTTGAGACCAACTTCATATGAAAACCTATGTATTTGAACGCAATGTCATTAAAATCCCTGTTGGTACGATAAAACTAATTGTATCCATGTAGTGTATGTGTCATACTTACTAAAAGCACATCCTGTGACGTTACAGCATGAGCCTGAATTAAAATATGTTCACTTTTCAGGCCCTTATTAGGCCGACTCGCAAACAGATAAACTCACAAACTACTGACATTTTTATATCCCACACATATGTGTGTATGCTACAGAAACACTGCGTATGATACTGAAATCTCGCGTCATCCTTAGAAAACTGGCTCCATTCGACTCAACGCTCATCAACTAATTTGCTTGAGCAAGAATCCACGTCAGCCAAGATAAAAACAAGAGCTTACACACAACCCGGACTGACGGAATCGCTCATTTAGAAAAAACCCCACATTAAAATACGCTAAAATGCACGGAAAGAACAAGCAGCACTCCGTGTCCACCAAGCTCACAATGTAGCCTCAGATTGGAGGCGATTAGAAATAGGATACCAAGGCATTTCACTCTCAGAACATAAGGAGCTCCAGTCTCACGGCTCAGCAGGTGCAGGACCGCTTCTCATACAGAAATATAACACCGTAAATACTGGAGAAAAAAATAAACACATTTAGTATAGAATGTTAAAATGACCAGAAATGACATTAGACCCGGGTCCTCGGTGTCTCTGCATCCCTGATGTTGCAGTGATGTGCAGGGCTGTCGCACTTCATTAAACCTCCATCTGGAACCGTCGGAGAGAAAAACAAACCCCCAGAAACCCGACCCACCTGAGTCTTCGTGGTCAGCTGTATCACCGCTTTCCGAAATTTCAGCTTTGAGTCCGTATTCCCCATGATCCGCGGTGTATTTGTTATTATAAGGTGATCTGCAGTAATCCCCCTCTCTCCTCCTCCTCTCTCTCTCTCACTGTGTCACTGGCGGGGGCGGGGAGGGAGCTGCAAACTTCCGGGTTCGCCGCGCTCCACGCTGTTGCTATGAGCTACAGAGGGGCTCTTTAATTTTACACACTAATTAAACACCATAGACAATAGAAACATGGCGTTCTTTGTTCATACACACATATATATGTATATATGTATAAAGGGACAGGACTACAGGGTCTTTAATAAAAGTACGTAAAATCAAACAACAGCATATTTTACATAGGCGATAGACACACACAGTGTGTGTGTGTGTGTGTGTGTGTACATATTCATAATATTTCAAACAGAATGGTTAGGAGTGCTGCATCTGAATGATGGATTAGGACACAGCACAGATAGTAGAGGTGAATAATAGCACAGTGTCACTATTAACACAGAAATATATCATGCTACACTTTTTGTGTATCATTACAGAGATATATACTAATTACATAGATAAACTACATAATAAGTAGTTACATGACAGAAATACAGTGGTCTGTGGTTTATTTATTTATTTATATATCTATCCACTGCTGTTCTGGCATGTTTTTTAAATAACCAAGGCAAATCAGCAAAAACCTTTATTTTGTGAAAAACACTGTGATCAACCACTTGTGAGCAGTTTGTGAAGAAACTGTGCTGGGCTTCGACACTCCCCTCTGCAAATGGATACCAGACTTTCTAACAAGACAGTGCATATTGAGCAATGCAATCAATGCATATTGAGCAGCTGGTGAGATGGTGTGGTGAGAACAATTTCTCTCTGAATGTTTCAAAGACAAAAGAGATGCTGGTTGACTTTCAGAGGACGTCAGTTGTCCCGTCTGAGCTGCTCATCAAAGGTTCTGCTGTGGAGAGTGTCAGCAGCACCAAGTTTCTTGGTGTACACATCTCTGAAGATCTTGACTGGACCATCAACACCAACTCTGCCACAAAAAAAACCCCACAACAACGCCTTCACTTCCTGAGGAGACAAACATACCAGTCTGCTACCTCCTGTCCTCACCACCTTCTACAAAGGAACTGTTGAGAGTGTGTTGACCAGCTGCATCACTGTGTGGTTTTGGAACTGCACAGCACAACAGCGTAAGTCCCTACAACGCACAGTAAGGATAGCTGAGAAGATTATCAGGGTCTTCCTCCCCTCAATACAGGATATCTTCAGGACACACTGTTGGCGAAGAGCATCTGCTAATCAAAAGGACCCCTCCCACCCATCACATATGCTGTTTGATCCCCTGCCATCAGGTAGAAGGCTTTGCAGCATCAGGACAAACACAGCCAGGTTCTGCAACAGCTTCTTCCCCCAAAGTGTCAGAATCCTGAACTCCCGGTCACCAACTCCAGATCCTCCTAAACCCCATCCAGTGCCCTCAGCCTCCAAACATTGCACATGTATGTATAAAATCCCAGAACACTTCAATGTCATTTTAAACTCAGTTTAATGTATTACCCTTAAAGAAAATGGTAAACCTGTATTCGCATTTTAATTTAAATTCCCAGATGAGATATGCAACTCGGAAGTATTGGAATACTGCGGCGAGGTGAACGGTTTTCAGATAATAAAACCTGATCTACTCCGGCTAAAAATACAAATGAGGGCTCGATGGAAAGGTCTCTTGGAGATCTACCGCACTGTGGAGTTTGAAGTGTTTGAGTGCTTTCCCTGCTGAGATATGCAACTCAGAAGGTCGTGGGACAAAAGTATTGGGACACCACGGCGCGGTGAACGGGTTCCTTTGTGTGAAAACATCCAGAAAAATATATTTATTGCCACAAAAAAGCAAAAAATAAAACCGCGGATAATTGCAGTTTCCGAGTTATTGTAGGGATTTCCGTGTAAAACTATGAGTTCGGTTCTCAAAAAAAATCTGCGTTACTGAACCGGGACTCCTCATCCGCGTAAAACTGGTGGATTACTACATTTACAAAAATTGACTATGAATACAAAAATTGACTACTTTTTATAGCTTCTGTAAATTTTGCTATTGCAGTGAAATAATACTATTTTCAGTGTGTCACTTATTAGACCTTGCGGTTTGTATGAAAACTGTGTACCTTATGAGCACATATCAAATAAATCCTTTATATAGGAGGCACTCTACATGGGTGTAAAATTGTATTAGCCTAAATGTTAACACAAAGCACTCTGGAATTATTTTTAAAAATATGTAAAACAACTATGGTGTCATTTCCCTCAGAAACAGTTATTAAATAAAATAGACGCTGAATGTCTGTAATATTGATAATTCAGTCACTCATATGCCAAAATACATGCAAATGTTTAAATACTTTTACAGGAAAAATGTGTGTTATTTATCTACATTTGCAATCACCGTTGCAGTTCACCCCAAAGTTGCTGAATGGGGTTGAGGTCAGGGCCAGTTAAGTTCTTTCACACCGAACTCATCCAACCATGTCTTCATGCTACTTGTTTTGAGCACTGAGGCACAGCCCTTCCCCAAACTCTGTCCACAAAGTTGGAAGAATGCCATTGCCCAAAAGGCCTGTATATAATAAGATTCTGCCCTACATCGGATATAAATGGACTAACTCAAACTCCTAAAACATATTTCCGTCCATTTAATGTATCCGAGTTTAGGGGCTTAAGACTACAAACACACTTTTTTATTTACCTGCATACCGGAAATGACACACCATCGAACGGTGACGCGTTAGGGTTTAGACGTCGCGCGTGCGCTCTATGATGTAAATAAAACAGCGGTAGCTGATGGCTAGCAGTTAGCCTGAGCCTTCTACGTGAGACGGAGCGTAACTGTGGGGAAACTTTTAGAGAAGTTGAATGTGAAACGTTACTGATAACAAACTATTCTGAAGGGTAACTAGTACCACTGTGACGTGAATTCACAAATTATACCTTATGTTTACAACTTCTGAAGGCTAGCTAGCAGGCTAAGTTTGGTTAGGGATGTGGCCGGGCTGGAGGACAGTTTGGCCGGCTTGAGACCTTTTGGAGTTTAGATACGTTTCAGATGTGTTTTCTGTACACATGTTCGGACTTTTTTTTAATAATCTACGGAATAGGAATGTAGTTGGGTATTGAAGGTTCTTGCTGAGTGAAAGTTAAGAGTTAAATGCATTTAAGCTGGTGAGCTGTTAGCTTGATGAAGTGACGTTTGGGATTTTCTTGTTCGGAGGCTGTGTGTAGGTACATGAAGCATTTTGAAACGTGTTTTCTTAACTACTAGAAACAACGGTAACCCTGCTGTGTATAAACGGAAGACATTTCGCAATCTATATATTTTTTGCCACTGTGCAGCTATGTTATTCGAAAACAGGTAAGGTTACGTTTTTACTCACAGGCCTACTGGATATAACGAAATGTTACAGTTGATATACCGCTCTGTTTTCTCTGGCGACTGATATTTTATATGTAGTACTATGTTACTATGTCCTAATGTGTCGTGGCTGCGATTGAACGTGTGTATTTGTTCTGTGTGGCTCAAATACGATTTTATTATTATTGGTACATTATTACTGTTTGTCAGTGTCTGCTGCAAACCAAGTAACCGAGGACCCCTGTATATATACCCACTGTGTTGACGGACACACACACACACACACACACACACACTGTTATTTGTGTAGTGTACTTTTGTTCTATTGGCTCTGCTGCCCTTACTTTCGTCTTTTGTTCGCTCCACTTGTTGCCATAACAATGCAAATTTCCCATCTGTGGGACTAATAAAGGGATATCGTACGTCCTATTGTGTTGACCTCTGTCTTGCATTTGGTTTTACCTGCAGGAAACGTCAGCGGACTCAAGGCGATGAAGAGGATGCACAGATTTTGCCTCAGGCCAAAAGAATAAGCACAACCCATCACTCCACTGAGATCAGTCAAGAAGCATGGGAGTCTGAGGTAAGGGAACCAAACAAAAGCTTGCAAAATAAATGTGAAGTGGTCTTGTGAAGTCACATGTGACCAT
>JBBPCW010000027.1:1002529-1014086 GCA_037974425.1 Phenacogrammus interruptus | reverse complement strand
GTGTGTGTGTGTGTGTGTGTGTGTGTGTGTGTGTGTGTGTGTGTGTGTGTGTGTGTGTGTGTGTGTGTGTATAACAGGACTAGTGATACACCTCCTGTGCCCAAACCTTTTCTGTTGTTCTTTCCACCATGTGTGTGGAGAACCTCTGTCCCCATGACAACAGGCTGTGACTCAGCACTTACCAGTTCTGTCTGACTCGCTCTCTCTCTCTCTTTCTCTCTGTCTCTCTCTCTCTCCACCCTTTCTCTTCTTACTGCTCTCCCCTTTCTGAGTCTTTTCTTCCATCTAATTTTCTCATGCATCCTCTCTTTATGCTTCCCTGTCCGGTGGCCGAAACTAGTACATTGTTTAAAAATAGTTCTGTATAGAACCATCTGTGGAAAGGTGTCTTTGGGGAACCTAAAGTGGTTCTTCCGTGGTATCATTCTTTTAGCACCATACAAAGTATATACCTAGGTTGTTATTTACCTAGGCATCCAGTCAAGTCCTTGAAACAAGGTATAGTGTTCCCCATCATTGAGCACTAAAGTACAGCTGATTTTCCAGTGAGGGGAGTAGTGATTAGGTGATTACTGGGAACGTAGCACTTCTCTCTGTCTCCGTAGGGCCCTCAGGGTATTTTTCTGAAAACTCTCATTGTCCTTTAGACACTGCACTTCCTGCCGCTCTCCACCTCTGCAAATATCTTTCCCGGCTCAGACCCATCCCATCCTGGCCCGCCTCTCCCCCACCAATATTTACTGCCCCCATAAAAAGGCGAGACTCTGCCGCCAGACGGCCGTCCGTTTGCTGTTTGGCTGCTGGCATAGGAGCGACAAATGCTGGAGCTCCTGACAATGAGAAAGCTGTGTGTGCAGACAGGCCCCTATAAATGATTAATTGTGGTAACGCTGAAGCCTGGTGCCCCCGGGGACCGAGGCTGGCGCAGTAGGTAGAGGAGCACCGCATGTGCTCCCTCATGTCCTGCCTGTCAGGCCTGCAGATGTGTCCCCCCACCCCCTCCCTCGCGTTTCACATGGAGACGCTTGCTCTTGCAAATTCTCACACATGCATTCACACACAGTCCACATGAGCCCGGCTCCACATTGGAGGTCTGTCATATTCAAGTTTTCAAAAGGTGTGTCTCTGACTATAGCCATTTGAAAGCCAGGCATATGGTTTGGTGATGGAATCAAGAACTTCAAGAATACAGTAACTGTAAATTGTAGCCTAACCTCTAACCACAGTATTTGTGTTTGACCATCAATTATCACAGACAATAATTCTGCAGAAAACTCATCTGAACACATTTTAATTGATGTCAGTTGCTTCAGCACCTGCCTGTTAGTTTCAGTTATAAAAGTGTATTTTCTGTCTTCTGATTGGCTGATATTTGATGGCAGATTTTTGAACTCCGTCCAAAAAGACTTTAAAGTGATCAGTTTTAAAGAGTCTTGGGTCAGGACTAGCTTTCTGAGTTCTTTGATTTGTTGGGTTTTGGGCTGCCTTATCACAGTTATGTCAACTCATGAAACAGCTAATGTAAACAGCTTGTTTGAAAATGGTTTGTGAGGCTTGGTTGACCTTCTGCTATCCGTTTTTCAAATTTACATTAGACTACAAAGTCCAAGAATCCTCTTTACCCCACCCTCTTTGATTTGAGTTTGAGTGGCTAACCACCAAGCCGCTGCACAAACACTGGCTGTCAACCCTAAAGCAAATGGCCACAACTCTTATATATACACACACACACACACACACACACACACACATAGACTCACGAGCGTGCGCGCACACACACACACACCACTTCCTCAGTCCTTATCTCTTCTGAGGCCTTTCTCACACACTCTCTCTCTCCCTATCCCTATCTCTCTCTCCCCCTCTCTCTCTCTCCCTATCCCTCACTTCTTGTAGTTCAGTTTACAGTTTGTAACACACCCTTTCTCCCTCCCTCATTCTCCTTGCCACCCCCGGACTGACCACATCCACTAAACTCACTCCACAAGCATGCAGAGTGTTGGAGGCGTGTGCTTCACCCACTTCTTTGCTCTCTTCCCACTCATGTGGCTGGAACAGCTCCAACTTTGCTTACTCTGGTTCTGATCAGACGGTTTACCCGCCCCCTCTACACACACACACACACACACACACACATCCAGCCTCAGCCCCAGAGGGGGGTCCACCTCCTCTTTAGCCGCCCTCCTCCCAGGACGTCCTGAAAACAGAGCCGGCCGTCCCAAGCCGTCTCCAAACCAACAAGAATGTTTGGCTACCAGTTGGTCTAATGCTTTCAAGATGACTTTGACTGTTATAAGGAAATCCCCCCACTTTAGTAGCCATTTGAAATTCCTTCTCCTTTTTTACTGTGAGGAAGTGCACTCTGAGTTGCTGGGCGAGAAGCGCCAGTTTCATCCCGTCTTTAGAGACCTGAGGAAGCGCTAAGTTAGCTGCCGTTAGAGCGCGAGTCGTTTGTCTCGAGGCCAGCTTCGTTCATCTGGTTCCCGCTCTCTGGGACATGGGAGTGTGAGGTGCCGTGATTTACCGCTTCGTTTGCCGACCCTCCACTTAACATCTGTTTTAGGCTGGGGAAAAAAAGAAAGGCGTAAGGGAGAGAAGAGTTTTGTGATTCGCACGACGCTGGCGGGATGTTTTTGCTGGGTGAGTCTGAGTCAGCCTTGCTGTTGTTTTGCTCTCGCAGAGTTTCACCACCTATAGAGTCGATTTCTTTCCTCCTGTAGAGTGGCGGCTGGCTTGCAGCGCCAAGCTTGTGGAACCAAGACAATTGTTTCTCTTGGATCTCGCCAGCATGCTGAGAGCTTCCCAAGCCTTCGCCACATGTTAGAGAATCGAGAGCTGACGAGGGCCAAAATGCACACATTTTCCTCTGTACTCACCATTTGAAATTCTTACAGTGGATGTTTTTCGTCTGTGTGCGTGTGAATGTGTGTGTGTGCCTGGGAGTACGTGTCACAGAGAAATTTCAGTACGTGTATGTGCTACTCACATCCTCCAGCTGTCACATCTGTTGATGGCATAGCACTGGCTCCTTCTATGTTTCTTTTGGGAGCTAGCTCTTCTACACTTTTAACCAAAAAAGATTATTTTGAGTAATGTCATAGACAGAACACTTTTGGGTTTATAAAGAAGTGTTCCCCAACCTGGTGCGCCCCTGCTCTGCCCATTTTGGGGGTTTTCCTTGCTTCGGTACACCTGATTCCCAAAGGCAGCTAATAAACAACACCTAACTGAGTTGATGTGGGTGTGTTCAGCACTAAAATGTGGAAAAAGCACTAAAGTATATGGAGCCTCCAGGACCAGGCTTGGGAACCACTGCCCAAAATGGATGGTTTTGTGAAGAACTATTATTGTGAATGAGATGCATGAGCATGAAGAATATGTTAAAAAAAGTTCAAATGTTCTATACCAATTAAAATTGCTTCCAAGCACCACAAATCTAAGCCAGGAACCGTTTAGGAACCTTTATTTTTAAGAGTGTCGCTGCTGCAATGACTGACAGACGATGGCTTTTCCTGCTGTAATTGTGGGTCTGGTCTTGCATGAATCACCTTTTTATTTCCATGGATTTATACTAAGGGCAAGGCGTGGTAATGATTCCAGCACCATCCCTCTTTATAGCTTGTCGCTCCCTGTTTCTTCACTTGTGTCTTTATGAAATCATGTGCAGTTATTTTTTTTCCCATAGAGGTGACTGTCAACGGTCTTTAGGGTCTTGTCTACAAGTATGGATGTGGGGTTAGCTGCTATTAAAATCAGAAAACAGAAATCAATCCAGGTCTTCATGACTGTCTTGGTTATACTGGCGTGAGATCAGTTCTCCGCAATGCTCTCGAATCAGTGTAAAACACTTTCTAGAATTACCATGTGCCTGAATTTTTCAAACCTTGTTCTGAAATATTCTTTGTTCGGCTCATTTTAAGCCTCTTTTCCACTGTAAGGGCAAACCATTCCATTGGTGTTTCAATGCAGCACTTACAGACTATGCCCAGCATGGTCCCACCAGCATGGCTAGCTAACTGAGCTCTGTTGGGGCGGGATGGTGTAACACGTGAGATGCTAATCCGCTGTCATGTCTAGTTTTTCTTCAGTATTTCTTAGTTCTGGCTTAGCAGTGCAAATGATGGAAAATGAAACCCTAGCTCATCATAATAGTCATCACTTCAGTGGAAAAGGGGCTGTAGTGTTTTCCCAGGTGCCAGCTCCTCTAATTTCAGCCTCTCATTAGTGTTAGATCAGGAAAGATTACCAAACTATGCAGGGCGGTGGTACTCCAGAACCAAGATTTAGAACCACTCTCTTGTCATTTTGTCACTGGTACCTCATTAACATTAGCTAATTAGCTCATTTGAAGGCTTCCTCCCCCTCATCTTACAAAACTCTTTGTGGTTTTACCCACAATTGCTAAAAGGTTTCACTACTTTTTAATGGTAAAACATGTTTTTACATGTACCTCCTGGCATGTCAGGATTTTTTGGACTGTTAACATCAGTCTAAATGATGCACATAGCTCTGCTAAGACTAACTGGACCATAGCTAACTTTTTTTCTCATTTTTGTCTGTCCACTTCCCATGACATCTGCCCACTTAGAGGTGTCTCTGGACCCAGTAGCTGAATGACTGTGGCTCCTCCTGCTGTCTCTTCCTGTTTGAGGATATTTCGGGCTACTGTCCACTGGCCAAAAAGGCACGCTGGACTGATTATCATCCCGGTCACTGAATGCGTGGGTGGGTGCAGACGCCTACAGGGCATGAGTGTGTCTCGGACAGAGGACTTTGAACGTGTGCATCTTGAAAACATTGTAAATGAACATGACTGGACATAGATGTCCTCACAACTGTGACTATAAGAACAGCTTACCATTTAAAGCACAGGTTGATTGGAAATGAGAGTATGTGTTTACATCAGTGTGTATGTGTGTTGCGGAGAGGTAAGCAAGGGTGATTAACCCACCCCTCCCACTCCCACCGCGGACTCCCCCACCTTTAATTCTTTAATAGGATTAATCTCCATCGCTGTCAGGGTTCGGCGCCGATTAGGATGCACATGACCCGATTTTCTTAAGCGTCCACAGAAGCGCTCCGTTGGCGCAGCTTAAGGCCTTCTACCACAGCCGTAAATAAACGTGGTCTGAAGGAGAGAGAGAGAAGGGAGGGGGGGGAAACAGACCGTTACGAGTGCTGGCTTAGACGCGCCAAGCTCGGCGAAGCCCGTGTCATCCTTTTAATAAGCCGCTAAACAAACAGTGGCATGGGCCCCATCCATGTTCTCGCACCCTGGACCTCTGCTCCACGCGGCTTTTTTGCTTTTCTTGGCAGCGGACTCCAGCCAGCTACTTTTGGTCTGGGTGTACACATACGTTTGTGTTAGCCCGTGTGTTTGTGGGCCTGGATCATTAGGGTTGGAGAGCTAGCGGAGACTGTAAGTGGGAGAGTGATGTGGAGGGACGAAGTGCCTGTGTGAAGTGCTGTTACTGTTTACAGCCAGACCTTCTCAGGATGAGAGAGTGAAAAGAAATTTACTAAAAACTCATGATTATGGTCTGAGTTAAGGTAACAAGGTTTTTTCTGGACCGTTTCGGATGGTCCATTCATCAGGGACCATCAATCTACCAGGCTATCTATCTAATCTATCTCTCTTTAAAATATTTAGGCAGTGTGTGAAATACTCTACTGAAATCAAGGGGTCCCTAAGCTCCAGTGTTGGCCGTCTGCCAGCTCCCTCGCCCAAGTGGTGTAGATAGCTTCAACATCAGTGAAATGTTTGATTAATAATTCGTCATGCGGTACATGTCTTAGTTCTCTTTGATTAAAAAAATGGAAATCTAAAATGTTCTAGAAGATAACTTTTCTAGCGGAACAGTTATACAGTTTATCCAGCATGAAGAGCTTCACTGTGCGGAGAAATCCCCATCACCAAGCTTGCAAAGTCTCTCTCTCTCTCTCTCTCTCTCTGTCTGTGGTGCTCAGTGTGTTAATAACGCACCAGGATTAGTTGATTAATGTGGATGGGTGAGAGGTGGGGGGTGGCGTGACCAGACCCTCTCCCCTCTGTATGCTGTCTGGAACCCTAATCAGGTCTCCGCCCCAAACCCAAGGTGCTGCCCGCAGCTATGGAAGGAGATGAGTGGGGTGGGGGGTGGGGTGGGGGGAGTTGTTTGGTTGTCCTTTCCCCCAACCATCACAATTAAAGCATGCCCGTCTGCTCCTGCTTGTGCCAGTGTGGTACACAGCAACCCAGCCATGTGCTATTGCCAGGGGACAGAACTGCACTTTGGTGTGTGTTTGTTATCCGCGGCTGGCTTTAGTCTCTATAAGTTAATGTGATTGCCCTAGACAGGGCTGAGGCATTTCGGTGGTCTTTTTAACATTGCTCTACCTTCGTCTTTGAATTTGATAGTACTTGGTTTTTCCTCAAATTTTTCAGAGGACACCAGTGTGGTGTCAGATTTCAATACATTATAATGTGGGGCATTGTGACTCTAGAAGTGCTTTAATATGACATGTGTGTCCTGTTTGCTGGCTGAGGTCAGGCTAAACGTGTCTTGCAAACGCGAAGAGGTTTCAGCTGATCTACAGCAACAGTGCTGGCTTTGCGAGAGCGCGGTGTGTAAGATATTCTGCTCTTTTTTTGCTCTTCAGGAGGACGGGTTGACCTTTTGAATGAGCGAATTGATGCCCTTTTGTTAATCTGTTCGGCTTGGTCATGGGTGCCCTTGCACACATGGTGGTCACATAGAAATCTTGTGACAAAGAAATAATTATCACAACATTTTGATTAAAAACTAGACACCCACCCCCTTCCAAAAATTGGATGACCTGATGCAGTGTGCTTAGGGTAATGCAATCTCACCAATCCCTACACGCTGACTGTTTGCACACATTCTCACATAAACACACACATTCATACATATTCATGCGCCACTCGATGCTTCTGACTTTGGGGAACGGATGTACAGGCACCTGGGTGCCTTTGTCAAGAGAGCTGGCAGGATAATGGGAACACAGTTTAAGCCGTGCTTAATCAGTATGTTTTCTCCCGCTCATACTCCCCATAACAGATAATGGACAATCACCGGGCAGTTACAGAGGCATCGTTCTGAATGGTCAATTACTCATCTTTGTCTAGTTAAACACACAGCAGAGCGGGCATGAAGCAGATTGCGGCTCAGCTACATTTATTACCGGGCCAAGGCAAACAGGAACCCTTTGAGAGTGGAGTGAGAGCTCTCGGGGTACAGGGTAATGTAGTCCATACATCTTTGTGTCGTCCTCTATAATTAAGATGAAGTGTTTACCTGCCTGCAAAGGAAGACTGTATGATTTTGTTTGTCTGACTGCAGCCGTAGGACCAAGTGTGTGAGGCTAAAGCGCCTGAAGACCGCAGTGATCTGGTGTCAATCAGCGGCCGAGGCTGCAGCCTCAGGTCCGTTCCTATAGCGCGTTTTTCATTCATCGCTTCTTAGAGCGATGGGCTGGCATGTGAAAGTGTAAGAGCAAGTCTTAAGAAGGAGGAATTTCCAGAAGGACAGAGGCTGGTGTGGTGGAGGAAAAGATAAGAAATTGAGAAATAGGACAGGGTTCTGGGGGAGATTGAGGGCATGAGAATGAGAGATTGAAGAAAGACGATAATGGAGGGAGAGAACAGGAGAAGGAGAAGGAAAGGGAAATTGGGAAAGGAACACAGGGGAGTAAGAGAGAGGGAGAGAGACAGGGAGAGTGTGCATTCAGCTGTGAGATGAGATGTCTGTCCAGTGCTGGTCTGAGGCAGCCAGGCTTGGGACATAATGTCCTTGGGCAGCTTTAAGTGTATGTATGGGGGAGGTGTGCGAACCAACGTTAGAACTATGGTTCTTGCGACAGTGTTGGCAAATTTGGGAGCTAAGACATGCTTTTGGGAGTCTACATGTCTATGTCTGCTCTATGTTGGTGAAATAGCCAGAAAAGCCCCATTCAGGTACATAAGGCTTAGCAACCCCCAGGTCCATGTGTGCATGCGCGATGTGTTCTTACATTACTGTGGCAGTACTCAGGAAGGTGGCAGTTGAGAAATGATCCCCACGTCTCAGTTGCTTAGAAAAGACTACACAGAATGTATAATGTCCAGTCAATGATCGTGAAATTTCATGGGAAATAATTGTCATGAATAATTGCGATTAACAATTTAATTGTTGCCGGTTAGCCTAGCTTATTTTGTAGCAGGATATGCTGCACTATTGTGCAAATCAATACAGTTAAACAGAATCACATGTAGTCAGAGGTTTGCAGAGCTGGGGGAATAGTTTGCATTAGCTACTTAGCTAACAAATAAACAACAAATACTTGGAACTATGCTCTGCAAATGTGTTTCTTGCTTTTATTTAGCTCTTTATTGTTTAGTTCTTTATTGTATATTTAACCCAACTGATGGAAATTCACAGTTTGCCTGTCATGACAATATATTTGTAAAATCTTGAATAATCGTGATTATGTAATAATTGTGACAGGCTTAGTCATGAATTGCTCTCAGAAAAACAGGAAAGAGTTTTTAATGCCCATTTATAGCAAGTCTTAAGACACCAGTCCTGGGAGGCCAGAGCACTTCGGACTTTATCTTTTTACCTCATTAAACAAATCTGATTCAGCTCCTGATTCAATGTGTGGGTTGAATTCAAAACATTAGAAGAGGGGAAATGTCTGCAAAGCTGTGATCTGGAAGGAGTGTAGTTTGACATATGTGTGTACTGTCCCTTTCCTCCAGCATCACATTCAGAATTCAGCTTTTGCTGTGAATGTTCAGGTGACATTTTATAATGCAGAGATGTGTGAAATCGATTAGGCATTGCTCAGAACATTTCCTTTTGCATACTTGCCTGGGGAATATATCTGCCCTTACATGGATCTAATGGGAAGGTAGCCAGGAAGTGAATCCCAGTATGCTATTATCTGCTATCGTCACGGTTTCTCACCACTCATGCACAAACCCGCAGCCCTAATAATGGTCTCTCTCTCTCTTCTCCCCTCTCTCCATTTTGTGTGGACACAGGCAGCGGACTGATGGGCAACTCTTCAGCCTCCTTCATGGGGACATTTCTGGCCAGCAGTCTGGGCTCCCCTCCCTCGCACCCACCTCACCCCTCCAGACCACCATCCTCTCCTTCTTCTCCTCCGTACCGTGGGGGACCACACTCCAGCGCCTCTCAAATCTGGTTCCCACATTCACATGAAGGTAAGCTGGCTGCTACATCCACCGAAACCCCAGGCCTCGTCTGTCCCTGGCATCGCCTGCACGTCTGGGACTGTGGTTCCTAAATCTGGTTACTCAGAGAGTTAGTTTGTCAGTGATTGAGCACGCTTACTTCAACTCAGGGCTTGGCTAATTAGCTGATTGGTTTGATCAAGAGCAGAAGAACAGAAAAGATTTGGACAAAAGTATTGGGACACATTACCATTCCACTAACATGAATTTTAATGAAAATCCATCCAGATGCATAGACTTCAGTATGGAATTGGTCACCCCTTTGCAGCTAGAACAGCTTTCACAAAGGCTTTCCACAAGATGTTTTTGTGGAAATTTGTGCCAATTCATTCTGTGCCCATTCTGTAGGCAGTGATGTTGGACGAGAAGTCCTGGCTCACAATCTCCATTCCAGTTCATCTCGGTAGAGTTGGATGGGGTTGAGGTCAGTCAAGTTATTCCACACCAGACTTATCCAACCATGTATTTATGGAGCTTGCTTTGTGCACTGGGGCTCAGTCATGCTGTAATAGAAAAGGTTCTTCTCGAAACTGTCCACAAAGTTGGAGGCATGGCGTTGTTCAAAATGTCTTGGTATGTGACAACATTAATAATGACCTTCACTGGAATTGAGGGCCCTAGCCCAAACATGTGTCCCAATACTTTTGTCCATATAGTCTAGGAGGGAAGGGTATTCTTGGACTGGTGATGAGAACCACTGGTTTAGGTGTGTTTATGTGCTGGGAGGGTTTGTATGTCTACTGGGATTCTCATCGCACTACTTGCCGTCACACTAGATCTTTCTGGTTCTTTCTCTCTTGAAAGCCCCACCCTAGCGGTTTTCCAGATTGCAACAAGAGGGCAAAAGTTCAGCCAAAGAATCTTGTGGTCTTTCATACACGTCAGCAAGAATGTCAGCTCTGTGCTGCCCAAAGCGCACACGCGCATGCACACATACACATACACATACGCACTTACGAACACATATACACACTTGAGGCAATAAAAATGCTACACAGTCCACAGTGGTCACAGCTGTCATGTGAAAGCCAGTGTGGCTTTTCCCACCCCGCCCTGCCTCTTGTTCCAGAACCCAAGCTCCACCCGTCCTTCGGCCTGCCAAACCAATGACCACCCTCGCCTCCTTCAGTTCTCTTTCTCCCCAATTCCGCCTACCATCACGTTACATCTCGCCACCGAGACAGATGACAGACTAGTAAAGCTGCTAGAGTGAGAGACAGAAACAGAAAGAGGAGCAGAGACAGGCCGAGAAATAGAGCTGCCCAGGCATGCCCGAGTGCCACTCCAAGCTTGTTCAGAGATTTGAGGATGGGGTGTGAGTCCCTGGCCACATTCGAATGTGCCAAGCGCTCGTAAACCATTAGGAGCTCATCCCAGTGTCGTTTGTGTAATCCGGAAACTCAGCCTTGGTAATTACAGAGCCCAGCACTGTCTTCATACCCCAGAGTTACTATGGCACCGTGGTTCAATCTCTTATTTTTTGTGTGTCAACACTTCGTCATTGCTTTCCAAGTTTCCAATTTCCAAAGTGCATCACATTCATTTTGCTCATTATTTTAAGTCTCTGCAGCTTATGTTAAGTATATGTTCCTTCATGAACAGCAATGATCATTAGGATATAATTCCATGCATACATGGTTTACTGATCTGCAATAAACCCTGCCCTTGTCTGTGAGATTGCAAACATCCTACTGATTCCTTAGAAGTGCACCCTTGGGAGGAGGGAGCGTGCTCGGAGCAGATTGTGGTTGGTTCTTTTGGGTTGCAAATGGTCAGCTAACCCATTGCTAGTGTTGACAAATTCTCTTCAACTTGGGCCAAGGACTTTGGAAGAACTCTTGCTAATTTGCTAAAAACAGAAGGCAGCGTAGTAAAACACAGACAAAAATCAAAGGCGAAAGGAAATACTTGCGGCATCCATGTCAGTCACCTGCTTTGAAGAAACGGGACATTAATAAGAAAGACGATGATAATAGTGACATTACTAAAAGTAATAAGGATGATTATGAGCAGGATTATTATGATGGGCTATTATCTCTATTGCAGCTTAATTGTGTAGAACGCTGAGGGAGCATGATTGAATCCAGGCTCTTCATCAACCGCGTTCTTTCCCCTCACACTCTGTAAGATAATTGCTTATTGTCTTTTCACCAGTATGCATCGAAAGCCAGTCATTGAAATGAGGGGCATAATTACACAGCCTCTATAGTGCTCTATGGGTGCATGCAGTCTCCCACCAGCAACGTTAGTCTGTGTGTGTGTGTGTGTGTGTGTGTGTGTGTGTGTGTGTGTGTGTGTGTGTGTGTGTGTGTGTGTGTGTGT
>JBBPCW010000027.1:984688-997612 GCA_037974425.1 Phenacogrammus interruptus | reverse complement strand
AGTTCAGAATAGAGCGCGCGGCAGATACCGATCATTAATACAGCAGAAGATAATCGGAACGGTAAATACACACACACACACTCTCTCTCTCTCTCACACACACTCTCTCTCTCTCTCTCTCTCTCTCTCACACACACTCTCTCTCTCTCTCTCTCTCTCTCACACACACACACTCTCTCTCTCTCTCTCTCTCTCACACACACACTCTCTCTCTCTCTCTCTCTCTCTCTCTCTCTCTCTCTCTCCCTCCCCCTATCTCTCTCCCCTATCTCCCTCTCTTTCTCTCTCTCTCCCACTTTCTCTGTCTGTCTCCTTTTCTTTTTCTGTAATACTCATTTGCCTGTTCTCACATGCTTTGTCTACCATCATCTCTCTTGTTCTCTCTCACACCCTTTTTCTCCCGGTCCCCTTTTTCTATCTCTCTCCCCCTTTTTCTCTGTCTGTCTCCTTTTCCTTTTCTGTAACATGGGTGTGTCTTCCATCACCGCCCTCGCTCTCTCTCTCTCTCTCTCTCTCTCTCTCTCTCTCTCTCTCTGTCTGTCTGTCTCTGCCATGTTCTTTCTGCTCACTTTCGGCTCTTCTTTCTTTTCTCCCAGCAGCCCCAGGGTACCCTCGCTTCTCAGGGAGTCTAGCCCACACATTCCTTCCCATAAGCCATTTGGATCACCATGCCAACAGTGGCGTCCTCTATGGGCAGCACCGTTTCTATGACACCCAAAAAGGTAGGCAGATTAAGAAACAAACACTGTAATGAGGAGCACTGATTATTATGTTTTCTGTCTGTCCTCGTTTCTTTTATTAAAACCTTCAACAAAAATGTAGTGTAGTCCTACAAATCCAGTACCCATGGGAAGCTGTTCGTGCTGTGTGGAGCCCTGAATTATTGACGATCTTGTTTGATCTTCTTTGCAGAGAACTTCTATTTAAGAAGCCTTCCATCCCAACCCCCGCTCATCTCAGCCAATCATGGCATTCCACCCATGTCAAGGACAGGGCCTGGCCACCCCCAGGGCTCATGCAGTAGAGAAACTGGAAGTGGGATGAACTTGCACAAGGGCCTTAAGGAAGCCAGCATAGACAGAGGCGTGGTCTCAAGCGCAAAGGACAAAGACAGGCCGAGTAGCAAACAGGAGTCTAAAGATCGCCATCCTCACAGCCACCATCCACAGCCCCAGCACCATCACCCCCATCAGCCTCAGCATCATCCTCAGCATTCTATTTCCATGGAAGATCTTAATGGCCGGGCCTTGGAGAGACACAAGGCTTCTGTGCTTATGGAGTACAAGGACCATTCACAGAGTATGAATAAGCCTCTCAGTGCCTGTCTGCTCAATGGTAAGATGCAGATTGTTGACTCTGGGGCTGGAAATGGGGTTGGGACTGGGGCTGGGTCCAAGGGATCTATGACCAGCTGTGGAGGAGAGGGGATGGTTAGGGGTGCTGGAGGCTCAGCAAATGCGCAGGCCAGACATATGGGCAACAGCAACACTGGACGCTGCACTAAAGAAGCAGCGAGTGGGGAGATGAGAATAAGTGAACAGCCTGCGTCAGATTGTCTGGAAAGGGGCCAGACACTGCACCAGTCTTTGACCTATTCTGTGCCTCCTCCTTTGCCCATGGGCTCAGCCCCTGGTGGGGGGCATCCAGGGGGCTTTCACTGTTTACAACTTCACCCAAGCCATCCACACCATCCACATCACACACATCACCCGCACCACAGCCACCATACACACCATCACCCGGACTTCTTCTGCCCTCCTCCACCTGCCCCCATAACCAACCCCTCTTCACATGAAAAAGGGATTGGCAGTGGAGGAGCAAGAGAGCCTAAAGTAACTGGACCCACATTTGTGCCATCAGTAGGCCATCTGGGGGAAAAAGTTGGAGGCCCCTTCCAGCTGGGAAACCCTGAGTGCCAGGGGGTGGGAGGTGGGGGAAATGGTTCCAAGGACAAGGCCATAGAGAAGGCCAGTGGGGGTGGGGGGCATCCTGGGAACTGGCACCGAAAACAGCAGGAGCAACAACAGCAGCAGCAGCAACCACCACCCCAGAAGCAGCATCCCTATAGAAAAGCAGAAAAAGCTCCAGACTGGATGCACAACAGTCATCATCACCTACAGCAGCAGCAGCAGCAGAGTCATGCCCAGCAGCATCAGGCTGTGCGCTCCCGCAGCGCAGACTGCATCAACAGCATGGATCCAGATGTCTATAGGCCGGCGCTGGCACAGGAGCCCAAAACTGGCCATCCTTTAACTCACCCCAGTAACATCAACGCCCAGACATATAGGGACTGTTCACACACTGGACCTCCGCCCAACTCTTCACCTCTTGCTGGGAAGACCATGGCTCAGCAGGCACCTGGTGGCGGAGGTGGGAGCTGCTCAATGCAACGAGAAGGCCAGAAGGTGGCCCGCATCCGCCACCAGCAACATGGCAGGACAGCTTCAGATGGTTCCTCATCAGAGCTGAACCAGACCAGTGGAAGTCAAGAGATGAAGCGGAAGATGGACATGTCCCCATATGGGTACAACAACAGTGGGCAGCACCATTCACATCAGCAACCTCCTGTACCAACCTGGGCCATGCACCCCCACCACGTCCACCCAGAGGAGGACCAGCGCAAGGCTTACATGGAGTCTGTCAGTGGAGCTACCAATGGCAGGCAGCAGCCTCAGCTGCACCAGTCGGCAAGAATGGGTCCTCCACCAACTCTCCCAGCCCTCCCTGCTCCTGCACAGACCCAACAAGAGGCTTTAGGATCACAGGGCGAGGGCAATGCCATGAAGAACCTTCTCAAATACAGCAACCAGCAGCAGCCTCTTCTCTTGTCCCAGAAAAGCCCATTTGGAGGTCTGGGAAGCCTCAAAACAGGACCCAATGGAACCAACTGCAGCTTGCAGACGAGCAAACCTGCCCTACCTTCCAGGAAAGGCCCAACCAATGAGAGTGAGCGGCCTGACTGTGGAGGACGGAGTAGAGACATGGGAGAAGCACCTCACGTAGAAGGTGAAGTGCGACAGCCTCCCATTGGTATTGCAGTTGCTGTGGCGCGACAGAGAGAACCAACGTGTCGTCCACCTGACAACCACCCGAGCAGCCGCCAGGGACGGGTCCACTCTACTATGAAAGGTAAGCATGAACTTTAACCCTTAAGGTGCTACCTAAACAAACAGAAGAGCAGAAAAGCAGCCCTGCTTGTTTGCACATGACCCCTGTAAGACCTCGCTGATGAAAAATAAACATCAGGACTTGCCAAGACCTAAAGTGGAAACTGTTTTTCCTGCCACTCATTTAAATACTTGTGCAGGGAGATAAGGAATATATGTGACGCTTCGTTGCTAGGGTGCCATGCAGCAGTTTCTGTACAGACCAGTTTGTTTATAGAACGAATTGAGAGGGAAAACTTAAAGAAGAATTAAAACATTTTTCTCGTTTAGGTGCTCCACGATCCATGTATCCTTCAGATTCACCCGGAGATGAGGAAAGGAAGAGAATGAGTGGGGAACACATTGGTCATCCGTGCCTGGACAGGGAGAGAGACACATTTATCAGGTAAATAACCCATCTCTCTTCACTCTCTCTCACACAAACACTCTCCTTCACTGGCAACCTTTCACCTTCTTCCCATCTGTGTTCTCAGGGATAACAAGGAAAGGGTAGAATTTGCACGGATCCATCCTTCCAACAGTTGCCATGGTGACCTCACCTCTCATATCATGGTGCCAGGTGGTAATTCTCTACAGTCAGGCCAATTAGGGGACCCCGCTGCACACGCCCATTCTGCTCACCACCATTGGATGCCACGCACAGGAAGTCCCTCCCTCTGGATGACGGGCCATTCCTATGGTATATGATTTAAGAAAGTATCCAGAATACAAGCTTGGGATAACAGTGTTAAGTTTATAGCTATGAATGGCTGTATGTGTCACACTCTGCCTTGTATCTGCATTATTTCCTCTGTAGTTTTATTATTTTGATTCTCAGCTCATCCTTGGTCCTTCCCCTTGATCAATGTATTCACCTTCTTCTAGTCCACATCTTCACCCCTTTCCATGGTGTTTCATATTCTGGCCTAGTATATGTGTCCCTGTCAGTGTATTTGTTCTTGTCCGTCATCTGTAACCTTTCCCATGTCTTTAGATTATTTTACAGCTGTTTACTCCTATTCTCTTTGTTAGTCTGTTGTAATAAAGTCTGTGTATGTTTACATTTGTGATCCCTCTTACCCTTCTACACCAATTGTTACAGCGTGGTAGTACTAGAACTCAAAAAGGAGTACAGTATACTGTTACAGAAAGGTATCTTGTAAAGTTGATAATCCTTTATTTTACCACATGGCTCAGTGAAATCTTTCTCTCCTGTCCTTGTTGCTCAGGTATCAGCCACACTGCGCTCCACCAGAATCTTCCCCCAGGTTTCTCTACAGCCATGCCTGCTCCGCTCCAGCCTGTACTGCCCTTGCCCCAAGATCCCTCCGCACAGCTGGTGGTGTTGCCCAGTGAGCCGGCCTCCCACCCAGCCACTCATCACTTAGGTAATGGGAAATCCTTTTCTGATCTCATGTCATCCATTTGTTTGGATCTCTAGCTGTTCTAATTGTAACTGTTTGCAATATTTATCATTTTTAATGTTTCATATTTCATGAAAATGGCTGTAAAGTGCACCACCGTTTACAGGAAAGATGTTGCTTGTGGTGTTTGGGGTTAGCTAATGGACAAAACTTGTGCACAAACTCCCCCTGAATACAGCTATTTCCTGTGGACCACCTGCTCCAGCCTGTGTAGGGATAGTCGTCGCCTGGATGGGTCAGAATGCCCCCTCCCCAAACTTCTCACACAGAGGCTGTGTGTGCTATAACACACTGGAGGAAGAGCTTCTTTGGACTCTGAGGTCTACACAGGCCTGTGCTCCGCAAACAGGCTGTGAAATTTAATTAGCTCTCTGTCCTCGACAGAGCTCCCTTCCTTCCGCTCTCTGCAGGAATCCAGGCTGAGTCAGGAAGCGCATCCACAAAACTCTTCCCCCGGGAAACATTAGCCAAGCTGGGTTAACATTTCAGAACAAAGGTCCATGGTGTGTTGAGGATGGCGGGGGGATATTGAGCACGGAGGGTCAGGGTGGATGTGTGAGTTCATAAGAGCTGTGTGAAACGCAGAAGAGTTAAAAAACACATTGGGACCCCGAGTGGCGTGGGCTGGGGATGTGTCATAGTCAGTGTGCTCAGCTGTCTCTGACCCGCAGCAGGTTCCCTGGCGGGATCCCATAGCAGAGGCAGCAGCTCACTAACATGGGAACCAGGAGCTCATCTGGACTACATGCTTCAACATAGGCCCACTGTGACTTTTAGAGAAGAGGGGTTTAAGGGGCAGGCCTGGGTTGATTGCTTGCAGAGGCAAAAATGCTGCCAAATCCCAGGCAGTGGCCTTTAGCAACTTTTTTCATCCCATGTTCTGTCAGCGATTTCTCCTCATCATCATCACCAACACCATCATATAGTATCTCATCGCTCGAACATTCCAGAAAGCTCTTGGCACAGTGTGTATGTGAGAGAGTGAGAACGTGGGAGTGCTTCTGTTTGGGTGAACAGCCCTGCTCCCATGCCCTTAGTGTAGGCTGTGTTTGTGTAAGAGAGAACAGAGAGCTGCATGTGCGTACGTGTCTGTATAAAAATGGGGTTTTGGCAGTGGTGATGGATTTGTGAGTGAGAAGTATATGCATTAACAATCTCTGATCTCAACACAATAATATTACCCTAACTGTCTCTCGCTCTCTACCTCTCTCGTTCTCTCTGTTTCTATCTCAATCTCTCTTTCATTAGACGTGATGGAGCAGCCCGGTCTATGGCCCCCGGTGTACAGGGCCCGAGGGCCACCCTCCCACATGCAGCATCCTGCTGTGTACTCTCGCTCCCAGTTTCTACGGCAACAGGAGCTGTATGCACTCCAGCAGCATCAGCAGCTGCAGCATCAGCAACATCCTAGCCATCAGCAGCAGCCTCAGCCACCACAGCAACACAGAGGATCACACAGCATAGAGCTGCAGCACAGAAACTGTCACAACCAGGTAACACACAAAACACCCATTTGACATCCACACTGTTTGCAGAAACTCACACATGTGACCCGATAGCCTTCTTTATGATGCAGATTAGTGCCCAGAATTCTGTTAGGAATGTTTCAGAAAGCTTGTCTCTCAGTGAATGAAAGTTAGTACTTTACATTAATGGCATTTGGCAGATGCTCTCTTACAGATTAATCATGTTGCACAAGCATGTGAATTTGGCATTGGAGACTCTGATCAGAATAATGTGGTGTGCTTGCCAACAAGGGGAATCAAACCCCACTCTATCACATGGAGGAGTACTATGCTACCATCAGCAATTAACAGCATCTCAGTTGTATACTGCCCTCTGCTAATATCTATCAATTCATTAACAGCAGTGGGCCTACTCTTTAAAGTGTTTTTACCAGTCTGTGGAACATTATATCGCTAGAACACTTGGGCTCTTTTTCGAGGAGCATGTGTTTGACACCTGATGCTGAGAAAGAATGTTCTCCTCTTCATGGAGATCTACAGATGTTTTTGTGCAGAGGGGAGTAAACAGCATTTGGAGCCAGTGAATCATGAGTGTTCATTTGAGAAATCCCCCTATCAAACCACAACAGCTCCCATGGCTCCAAAAGTTCCACAGAATCCTTGAACGATTCAAGGGAGTTTCGGTCTTAGTATCATGCACAACATGGTGTCGCATGAGGAGACCAAGTGCAATTGTATCACGGCTCCAAATCAATAGACATTGGAGTCTGCATTTATTCCTGATTCGGCCAGTGTGCTTCTATTGATAAGTGACGTGGCAGCCTTGGGCATTTGTTAGCTTCCTGTTAGCCAAATGGTTCAAATCTCTTTCTGACATCTGAAGAAAAATATAGATCAGGAAGCGCTTTATGTACTCACTGTTACTCTTACTCTGCCTTAATCCTGCAACTCACAGATGCAGAAGAAGCCAGAGGAGCAAAGCATGGAGTTGGAAGACATCCTGTCCGAGCCTAGGACACCCAAACCTGCCAAGTCTTACGCCTATGGCCCATCAAACCAGACCTCTTCACCTCCCAGGGCCTCTGCTGTACACCTGTCGCCATGTTGCCAGTCGCCATGTATGCACCCTCATCCGAAAAGCACAGCCTCCACCCCTTGTCCTGCAGCTAGCCCGGCTGCTACTGTGCCTCGGTCCCCTGCTATTAGCCCCGCTCCGTCACAGTTGCCCAAAGCTGCAGAGTCTCAGGACAAGAGGGTGGAGGGGCAGCCTCCACAGGACTACCCCCAGTCTATGGAGCCAGGTAAGAATAGACTGCATCTCTGATATAGACCTGGATGTAGCGTCATGGTTTTATATTGTGTGCTTCTGACAGACATGCTCAAAAATGTGCTGACAAATAGCTTTGTAATTTGTGTTTCAAAGAAATAACCTGAAATCAGTCTTTGTCTGCCCATTTGTTTACTCTTTTTGTTGCGCAAGTCATTCAGCTTCCAAAGCAAAAATTTCATTTCCATATGCAGATCAGTATATACACCAAACCTCTTAGCACCCGTGCAGGACCTTCTTGTGCTGCTTTTAGACTCTGCAGCTCTGTGTGGGTGGCTACACTGGCAAGTGCATGATTGACTAAGCTACGGAAAATGGCCGACAGCTCAGCTCCCAAGCTTTACCCGTCACCTCAGTAATGACGAGAAACACTTCATCCAGGGCCTCCACTCCAACCACCTCCCTCCCAGTCTCCACCCTTTTCATCATCATTAACACCTCGCTAAGCGCTACAGTGTGCCAGAGGATATAAAAGTGCCAGAGCAGCTGAGGAAATGCAGCAGCGCTCTACTTCAGAATTACTCCCCAACAGCTCTACTAATGCCAAGTACTAATGCAAAGATCAAGGGTTCTACTAATGTGGTTCCAGCACATGCTGTCCTTTAGTCACAGTGTTTGGAAGGGACAAATAAAGAGGAATTCTACATGGTTTAACCATATTTAACCATAATTCAGTGTGGTGTTTAAAAACACTTGGATAAATTGTGGAAGGAACTATTTGTTTGTAATTGAATAATGTGCTCTGTTTGTGAAACTGTCTTCAACTGTTGAACTCTTGTAATTTGCTTCTTTGCCACAGATCTCCCACCAGAGTTCACCTATCCTGCAATCACCATGGGATACAGAGGAGGGCCCTCTCCTCAGGATGTACGACTGGCAGAGCCGGCTGAGCTGGAAACCATTCCAGTGGAACCTGTTGAGCATGTTCCTGCCCCTCTCTCCAGCCTCGGAGAGGGACTTGAATGCCATGCAATAGTGAGGCCCATCCCGGAGTCCCAGCTGCCACTGGAGGAAAAGAATGAGGAAGTGCATCTTATGGAAGAGCAGAGAGAACATGTGTTGGAGCAGAGCAAGGAGCCAGATCCGGTGGAGGCTGGGAGCTGTTGTGAGCCTGTGGAGCAGGAGCAGGGAGAGGAACAAGCTGCATTGCTCATCTGTCCCACTGCTGAAGCTTCAGTCTGTGAAGCAGCACACTGTCCCATCACTCGAGCAGAAGAACAAGTCCATAATGACGACTCTGTCATAACCTGTGAGAAGGAAGTGACTGAGGTCCTTCCAGAACAAGATGATGAAGGGGTTCCTGAGCTGGAAGCTCAAAGAGTTCAAAGAACACCCGATCCAGAGCTTTCATCCACTCCAGACAGTTCGGTTGAGCTCCAGTCCAACACAGCCACAGCAGAAGGAGCAGTAGAAGGAACAACAGAGGAAGCTCCGGAGGCAGACCACGGGCAAATCATGTCCACCCCACCATCTCCTGCCCATGCCACTCCTTGCCCTCAGACCCTTGTGCCAAGTTACTGGAGCCTAGAGCTCCTGATTGCTGCAGCCTTCTGTGGAGATTGCCCTCCACCTTCCCCACCCCCTACAACTCCTCCTCAAGACTGTGGAGGCCAGTTCTATCCCAGCACACATGGCATTGAGCTCCTAAGTGAACTAGCTGATTTAGAGCTCCAGCAGAATCGTCACAATGCAGGAAAGAGTGAAGGTGAGCAAGAATAATCCACAATACTGAATAATCCAAAAAACCCTAAATTACCACTCCATGCGTAATCTTCTCGAGCACATATTCCACTACTTCCACTTCAGTCTTCTTGAGACTTCTTCACTTGAAAAGAAAGCAGTTTAGGACTGGGTTACTTTTCAGGAGCAACTAGAAAGCCTGTACTAATGATGATAGCCCCAAGGGAGAGGTGAAACCAGGCTGCTGCTATTACACTCTGTCCTGAGGGAAACAGATCTGTGCCTATTGTTCTGTAAACCTATTTGATCTGTGTACTCTTTGCAAAACGGAGCAAATACAGTTATTTGTTTTTCCCCTTTGAACAAGACATGGTCTCTAAAAACTTGGTTTGCAATCACAAAAGCAGCCGATGTTTTTCTCGAGCAATGCCAGGGCTAATTAGCCCATTAGCACTTCGTTACAAACATGCTTTAAAAGCTACCCTTATACGAACACACTTCTTTATTCATGCAAAAGGATGTTTTGTGTTTCTGCTGAGCATTTGGATGCATTTTAAATGCATTTAACTAGTCCCAGAAGGTTCCTCTTGGAAATGTTCTAAATTGCCTTGTCTTTTATTGTTGTTGCATGTTTGAAAAAGGCATATACAAAACAAAATGCCTCCATTGCAATAGACAAAGCGATGTGTCTTATACATTATAGATGATCCTTGTTTGTCCATGTACCTACGTAAGTAGTACTTTCATGCATGACAAATGATGGTTCAGCTTTTGCAGAGCAAGGTTTATATGTGACATAATAGTTCTTTTAACAATAACAACAGCTGTAATAAAAAGAACAATCACTTCATCACGACAACTCCGAGAAATCAGCCCTACCATTGACTGGTGGCACAATCTGTTGAACAGATCTGTCTATAGACAATCAGTATGTTTACATCTCTCGTCTTTCCCTAAATTACACAGGAGAAGAGCAGTTAATTTTTGACCTTCATAGCCTAGCTACCCTGGCAGCTGCCCGTGCTCTGGAGTTGGGCTCCAAGGAAAACAGCATGGCAGAGGCTGAGAAGCAGTTTCCAGCCAAGAGGACCTTCAACCTGCGTCGGAAATGTAATTGGACCCCTCGCCATGAGCCGGTATTAAAATCTGTTTTTTATACCAATGGCTTTGACACTGGTGTTAACTGTTTTCAGCTTGGTGTCAGTTGTCAACATTATCTTACAGTTATGTTCAATCTGGTCTGATAGCATATGCCCTTGTTGACAGGTGTGTCCTGTTAAGGGCGCTATGGAAACTATGGATGGGCAAGAGTTGGCTATGCGGGTGAGATTAGCAGAGCTACAACGACGCTACAAAGAGAAGCAAAAGGAACTAGCCAAGCTGCAGAGAAAGCATGACCACCAGTAAGCACTGCTTTCCAATTTCAATGTTTCTAAAAAGCCACGAGTGAAAGCTTAAATGCTCCGATTCAGGAAGCTGTCGGTCACGTTTAAGTCGCACTTTGGGATGAGTCGCTTAGGCAAACGTTTCTTTTCTTTTTCTCCAGGAAAGAGGAGACTCCTCGAAGTCCGGCACGCCGTGGTCCTGGCCGACCACGCAAGCGGAAATCCACCCCAGGCCTGGGGCATGTGGCCCCCCCTGAATCACAGAAGAAAGTCAAGTAAGCAACTCATGCCTCCCCTCCTCCTCTTCCTCCCCATCCAAACGTACAGATAAGCCCTTCATATCGACACAATCCTGCAGACTGCTCCCAGGACTATAAACAGGAAACATGCAAACTTGTCTGACCTCAGAAAGGAAGTCCAGTTTAGCCTTATCTTAACCTAATCAGCGCTGATCCTGAATTGCATTACATGGCAAGCCAAGGCAGCACACTGGGTTTGTAGAGCTTCAGCTTTTTATGAGCACTGTGCAGTGTTTCGGTTTGAGTAAAACCAGCACCTAAACATGCATGCACACACACACACACACACACACACACACACACACACACATATATATATATATATAAACATCCTGCTAATCCTCAGTGGCCATGGCATTGCTGTGCTGATGGAACTGGAGGTGGAGGCTTTGACAGGCGAGGGTTGTAATAAGAGTACTGTGAATTCTCCTGTAATCTAATCCAGTGCTTGGAATGTGCCGGAGCTTTGCCGTTTATTACTGAGGTCAGTTTAGGTCACAAGGTGAAGAGGTCACCCTAATGAAGCTGATACGTGCCACGGTGTGGTTTTGAGTATACTACATGCAGCTGGTTTCTGTTGGAAGTATTTGTTTATGAAAGCAGAGCTTTATCTTAATCAGAAGCAGCAAAAGCAGATACATTGAATTCCCTATGCGGGCTGATAGATGCTAACATAAATGCATGCGGTATGTTTTTCTTGCTTGTGGAGTTCAGATGAGGCCCAAGGATAAGCAGGGGCCTTCGTAGGCCGCCCTGGAGCTTGTTCTTGGACATGTGCGTCATGTCTATGGCTCCTCAGCGCCATGCAGGTCAAGAGAGTGCTTGTCAATTTTCAATTAGCTCTGTCATCAGTACCCATGTGCAAGCGTCAAAGGGGCTTAGTGGCAGCCCAGTGCTCGCTCTCTCCCTCTCTCTCTCTCTCTCTCTCTCTCTCTCTCTATCTAGCTCTCTCTCTCTCTCTCACCCTCCCCATCGCTCTCTGGGCAGTGTTCCATTGTGTTCCCAGCTGTCCTGCTGCCTTGTCACCTCCGCTCTGTTTCCGCCCTTGTACTTGTGTCCCCGTGCCGGCCGGCTTGCAGCCACGACGTGATACCGCATGACAGTGACACCCAGACACATGGGCAGCTAGCCAGAGTCCCTCACCGCAGGCTAGGGAGGGGTGTATGTACATGTTTTGTGTGTGGTGTATGTGTGGTCAGAGAGGTCTTCCTGCACTCATCAGGCTAGTAGCCAGAGCACTCGTAATTATTATAGAATATTTTTCCTCGTTTGATTCAGTTTTTCTTTATTACATGTTGTCACTATAATTGGATGTTACTAAGAGGTGAGATATGAGCTACTGCCTAATTCAATGCAGTTACATTTGCTCATTTTTTTAAAAGGGTCCTACATCTTTTGTGTATTTTATGTTTTCCACTTATACTGCTTGTACCAATTTATTTTCCATGCCCATCTTTCTTTATCCCTTGGAATTGAACAGGCTGTTTTTGTACTGTGCCTTTAAGGGCATTTTCATACATTTTCTTTCCCGGACCTGGTGTTGTTTGCTCTGAGAGTTTGGTGCGAAAGCTATTTTTGAGCCCAAATGTGGTCCAGACTACAGATCCCTGGTCCCCCAATGCCTTTGAGTGAACCTTGGTTTGGCTGAATGGCTGTAGGCTGAATGTACAGAAATATACAGATGCGTTGATTTTTGTGACAATCACAAAATACATTATTCAGAATAAGCTGTTTCAGCAGCATTTCCATATATGGACCATACAGAGAAAGTGGTACACTTTAAACGTTTAACCATGTTGACAATTGCAAACATTCTTGATTAGCAGATGTTCCACAGAAACACATGGGTGACATTCTGCTTTTCATCACGTGTCTTATAATTGAGGGCAGTGGGTTAGTGGGCAATAGCCTCAGACCCATTCTCTTGAATTATATGTGTATGTGTGTGTGATTCCTTTTGGCGACAGACACCTTGTCTGCAGTGTGTGTGTCTAGAGCAAGCGCCATTCCTTGCTAATCAATTCTGTTTAATTAGTCACCAGGAGTGCTCTCAGCAGGGAGGGGCTATGTCATGTCGTGTGTGTCAGTGTGTGCTGTAGCATAGCTGTCTCATGGGGACAGCACCCAGACACACACACACACACACACACACACACACACACACACACACACACACACACACACACACACACACACA
>JBBPCW010000027.1:897857-917538 GCA_037974425.1 Phenacogrammus interruptus | reverse complement strand
CATGAACACGGCGCCCGGGGAGCAGTGTGTGGGGACAGTACCTTGCTCAGGGTACTTCAGCGGTGCCTAGCGGTCTTCGGAATCGAACCCGGACTGTCTGGTCGCAGGGTGAACGCAGGGTGAACGCCCTAACCACTAGGCCACCACTGCCCCAAGCATACCTTGAACCACTAGGTTCAAGGTATGCTAATAATGACACTTGCTAAGTGTTTACTAGCATTGCTGTGAGATAGTTTAGCTAATCTTTCTCTTCAGCCGGCCACACCACTTCAGAATGGACTGCGCTGCTGGATTCTTCACAGATATTGACAGAGACCTCAATAATTCAAAAGTTGCTGAGCTGCCGGGAATAAAAGTCTTGGTACTTTTAGTGCCTCATTTTCTAACCTGTCCTTGGCGTCAGCAGTATTTGAGCTGTCATGAGTGTGAGCCAGTGTGCTTAAATGTAATTGACTGGCTGCTTCATTATTGGAAGTTCAATTGATTTTGCTCACCCGGTGTAATTGATGGCTCCATCACAGGTTCTTCAGCAACCTGCGTCTGATATTTAAGATACAGATATAAAAAATGAAAAAAAGGTCCCAGCCATCCAGGCAAGCTCATGCTATTAAGTGCCAAAAACTGGAGAAGCTATGACACCCTCCAACTACAGACTGTTGCAGAGGATGAAGCAATAAACCTTGTTTCGATCGACAAAGCCTCCCATGATCAAGTGCTAATTCTGTATTCCTTTGATGCAAAAAGCTCATCATGCTGCAAGAACATGAGGCCAGACAGCCTGGCTCTATGAGGTGCACTCATGAATCCTATACTGATGAAAGAAAGTTAAGTGGCCCCTTATATTCATGCGTGAACACACCACAGCACCCAGTGTGAACAATGTGAAATTTTCTCTCTGCATTTAACCCATTCACCAAGTGAAGCAGTGGGCATTCACCAACACAGTGCCAAGGGAGCAGTATGTGGGGACGTTACCTTGCTCAAGGGTACCTCAGTGGTGCAACTAGTAGTCTTGAGATAGAAACCCATAACATTCTGCTTGCAGAGGAAACTCCAACTCCAAGGGAAACAACAATATATAAACAATAACACAGTTTCTGTGGGTTTTGTAGTGTTTTTCATGCTGATTTCAAATCTGTGTTTAGTTTTTCCCACATGTACAGTTTTTGTGATGAAGCTAGTTCTATATTGCATGATAGTTGGTATAATTAGTATATAATAATCATATTCTGAGCGATTTTGAAGAAACAGTGGTAGCTGACTGGCACTGATCATTATATCTATGCCACAGTATACATCTATCTGACTTCACACTGAAAATACTGAAACAGTTACTTGATTGGTGCCTAAAAAGCTGAAAGCAGATCAGAAAACCGCATGAAAAACTGGTTTAGAAAAGTGTGTTGTGGTTTTTGATGATATTATAGAGAAACTTACTGGCTTTCTGATGTTTTTGCTGTGGCAGCACTAGAAACCAGAGGTTGCAATGTCTACAGCACAAATACAGACATTTTATTTTCTATCAAAAGAGGACAGTGAACCTACACGTCTCCTCTTGAGTTTTATGTATATATCTTAAATATCATGTTCAATGTCCAGTATGTACCATGAATGTATCAAAACTAAGATGTTTCACTGTAAATGTTTCACCTACTAGCCTCCTATGATATAAAATGCACTATTATCCAGTTCAAAGCATGTTCCAAACCCTACAAAAGACTGAATCTCATTAGAGGCACTGAATGATTCAGATACCGGGTTCCTATCACCACCAGTGTGAAGAAATCTGATTCAGTAGAAGTGAAATTTCACACCAAACCACTAAAAATTACCATGTTTACCTCAACAGTTTGTGTTAAAATGTTTATTCCCTTTAAACAATCGTGTTTGTAAAATTCACCATCAATAATCTGAGGAACCTCTATTTTTAAGCACAGAAAGATTTCTGCAGAAACACATATATCTGACACATGCTCATAGACTTATGTAAACCCGCACATTTTTTAGGCTAATGAGTTAAACTCCTGCGGTCTGAGAACACCTACACACCATCCACTTCATGAATCAGTGCTGCTGAAGTCAAGGGCATAATTCAAGACTGGGCTGAAATTACTGTGTGAGAACATGTCCCCGTGGCATCGTTCGAGCTGTCTACAGCTGGTGATAAGCGGAAATGAACTGCCCAAAGGCATTGTGTGTGTGTTTTTCTTAATAAATAAATAAGTGAAGCAAATAAACACATTTCTTCTTCCACAGGTCAACTAAGATTAAAAAGCCTGGCTCCTGAAGATGCTTGTTACCAGGAGATTCAAATCGGCCATTAGCTCATGTTCTTTTTTGTTGTTATCTTAGGGAATTGCATTGCTATCCAATTGAGGGCATGGTCAGAGTCACTGGATAAACACAGGATAAACACTAAAAAGGCATTCCTCGGAATGGGCTGAATTTTTAAAGCTTTATCAAACATGCCCCCTCAGCTCTCCAATGGGACGAGCCGAGACTTTGATTTGGATAATGTGCTCGTCTCTGAATGAATTTTTAGGACTTGGCAAAGGCATTTCTCCTGCCTTTTGTTGGAGCAGAATGCACTATTTTAAGAAAGTGACATTTTGAATGGTTTTTCTCTGTACTCTTATATTTCTTTATGGCCTGCATTACTTGAAAAGCACTCTAAAAACAACGCTCAAATGAAAAGTGCTCTTGCTTGCTGGATGCGGGTCTTTCTTAGGTAATGAATGCATTCAGTTGAAGTTGAGTCATTTTATAGCCTCATTCAAAAAGCACGAAGACTGTAAATTCAATTCAAATCCATGCAGGCCACTAGGTGTCACTCTAATATAAGAGAATCTGGGGATGGGACTGCCTCATTGATCATATTAGGGAAATAGTGAGGTCATTTTATTCTCAAATGTAATTTATCTAAATCTATTCACAGTTTGCAAATGATTAAAACGTAAAGCCATAAATGAAGGGCTAGAATGAATGTCTGCGTTTCATTTACAGCCTGTATACTTTTCAGCTTTGAATTTCATGAATTTGTGCCTGAAAATGTGGTTGCGATGGCAATGAACATACTGAAGACAATGTGGCCCAGTGTGTGTCATATTTCTCAAACCTCTGGGCATATTTTTAGTGCCTGTTCCTTAACGCGGCCACCGGACTGGGCGTTTTATTCAAATAAACCTTGTTTATTTTACATGTGGGATGAAATGGTATTTTGGGGGGAAGATTTATTGCTCAGTCCTCCTGCAGTTTTACTTGCTGTGGGAGAGATGGATATATTTCTGTTCGAAAGCCTCCCCACGTTTCACTTGCCTCCTCATAATCCTTATGTTCTTATTAGCTTTGGAGAATTTGCTTGGGACAAACTCAGGCTACGATCAAACTCCTGCTGCCAGCCCCCGTCATCTCACCCGGCCTTCCGTCCTGCATGCTGCAGTCTGAATGAGATCAGTGACCTGGTTCTAGGGTGATTCAGGGACCTGTGTGAGACAATGAGCAGGTGATAAATATAGGCCAGAGCTTACCAGGCTCTTCCAAGAATGAGCTCACAGCTGCAGTGATCTCATTACATGCAGGAGGAAGACACAGCTTTGTGGGAGAGATGGTAGCATGACATGTAACTTTGCCTTGACTCTACAGGGCTGGCTGCCAGGTGTTACCGTAAAGAGTAGCTGTGGCCTGGCGAGCTGCTGACCCCTTAAACTCGCGTGTGCTCAGGGTGCAAATTACCAAGATGTAATAGTGGCCTTAGGGAAACATTCAGAGGCATCTCACAAATTACACCTGCTAGATCATTTTAACAGTAAAATATGTTTTCCCAAGGCATGCCAAAACAAATTTAAACATGTTTAAATTATAAATTAAGATTTTTTGTAAATATGAATATTTTTAAAATGCCCATTTTTACATGTTAGCATTTCTTATGAAATAGTCTAGTCTAAACAGATTATTTCTAAATAAAGAGTAGCCTTGGTGGGTTTAGTAAGGCCATTTTATCGAGGCATAAAAATGCACCACTTTCTTGGAGAGTGCCATTAGCATCTATCCATTGATTTGATTACAGTTCAGTGACTCTAACAATGTGGCCTTAAGTTGGGCACTGACCTTTCCTGATCCCAGTCAAACTACAATAAATGAAACTGGGACACACTTCTTACATTAAATGTATTGGGACATGCCTCTTAATCATCAAATGAGGTGTTCCAATCATGCCACAGGTATATAAAATCAAGCAAAAAAGACATTTTTAAGACAACAGCATGCTTCCAACTTTGTGGACACAGCTTGGGGAAGAACCTTTTTTGTTCCAGCATGACATGGTGACATTCAATATGGAAAAACGTGACTGGCCCACAAAGAGTCCTGACCTCAACGCCATCCAACACCAGAGAGATTGCATGCCAGGCCTTCTCGTCCAATATCAGTGCCTGACCTCTTTACAGAATTCAAAATCTTGTGGAAAGCCTCCCAAGAAGAGTGGAAGCTGTTATAACTGCAAAACTCTATATGAAAGTGTATGTATTTGAATTCAATGTCATGAAAGTCCCTGTTGGTGTAAATGGTCAGGCGTCCCAATAATTTTGTCCACATAGTGTCAGGTGAATACGGATTATCAGGTGAATACACATTATAAAAAGCTTGGAACTTAAAAAATGAATCATAAGCCACCCTATGTGTTCTATTCAGGACAGAGCACACAGTGAGTGCGAGATTGGTACTTTAGCACCAGAACCTGAAGCAGGCCGAAGGACAGGCATGGATGATGAAGCTGCCAGGACAAAGTGAGACACGTGGGGAGAATTTGAGTCAAGAGGGTAGTGAGGCAGGAAAAAGAGAAAACAAAGTATGTTCCAGACCAATGACGAATGACTGCTCTCACTGCCCGTGCAACACCCACGGCTCAGGAGAGCTTTGATATGTCGACTGAATTTGATGAATGGACAGAGAATGGGTCAAGAGGCAGCTGGTGAAACGCAACACTGATCAAAGCTGCGGCTCACCAGCCCTTTGCTAACTGTCGGAGACTTCAGGCCATCTGAGGTCATTCCACCCATCTTTATTTCCTCCAAACCTTTATTTCCTGGGGTTGCTAGGCAGTGCTGTTACAGTCTTTTCTCCGTTATCGCAAAACACATCTATGACATTGCAGGCCCGGATGCAGAATTCAAATCATCATGCTGTTTCTTTTAAGTGAAATCTGGCTGATTGTGTCGCAAGGAGGGAATCAGATTATGACATACAAAAAAGAAACGAGCATTACACAAACGTTTTAATGCTAGGTCAGTGTCACACACAAGAGATATTCATAGTTCGTTCATTTCTGAGAATGATGTGGTTGCTTTACTGTATACAGACCGAAAGTGTCAGCTTAATCATGTGGCAGGGGAAAAGGTGTCATGTTTTATGTGGAAAACTTGCTGGAGTTTAAAGGACTCTGAAGAATAAATACATATATAGGGGCCTTTTATCTTAATAGCAGCTTTGGATAACAAGTTGCAGCATGAAGACACTAGATATGTCTGTAAAGACAGACTTTGCTTGAAATGTACAGGTTGGATTTTTATTTGGAGGGGTTTGGTGTTACTTCTCAAGAAGAAGGACCTGGGTTCACTACTGGGACGACTGAGGGTCCTTTCTGAGTGGAGTTTGCATTGGTTCTCAGGTATCCTCCCACAGAGAACCCTATGACGGTTTGTTTGGCCCTATGACGGACAGGTGTATCTCCACCTTTCATCCTATTACTGATGGGACAGGCCCACAGGTGGTTCAGGTGATCTTAAAGGTAGTTCAGAGAGGTCTATAGAACCAGAAACATAGTCAGAAGTCAGTGCTCGTAGGATCCAGAATATAGGAAAACTTGATCTCAAGCAAGTTAGTTGCACATATTCAGTGCACATTTTAGATCTATTGCAGCTGGTCTTTTCCAGAATGTTGACTGATTGCCTGACGAAGTGGAATGTTTTTCCTAATATCCCCATATCCATCAAATCACACATTGCGTATGCTTCTGAGCAGCACAAATCCATGATGTCACCTGCAATGACCATTTTCCACCTCTAGATAGTACAGATAGATTGTATAATACCAGCACAACAGCCAGGAAAAAAAAACATGAGGTCATTCATCAGTGCTGGATATGGAATATGGTCTCTAATATGGAAACAGCTGTGAGCCAAACAAAAGACTTCACGTTAGATGCCTTGAACTACAATGCCCGACACCAGAGGGCATTTCCCTTGGTGGGAAGCATGAACTAGCTCTCTAAACGCCTTGTTTTTTTTGTGGTATTTACCACTTGATTAGTTTGCAGGACTAACATAGTCACTTATTTTTACATTTGTACATGTATTTACTTTTTGTTCATGCTGTCAAGCAGGCATTAGCTGTTTAAGGTGCATAGCAGTTATATAAAGTATGTTTGCACTGGAAAGGCTACAAGTGAAATCCAATCGAGTACAAAGGTGCTGATTCATGTTCAAGCTGATTCATGTGGACTTAAACTCATCCAGGTGTTGTTTTCTGGCCAAAATCCAACTCTGGACTGAGATAAATGATAAATCAATTATTTTTTATCTCTGTGCAGGCCTACAGCTGTCAGGAACATGAGTGTAACTAGAAACTGATTGGTTGATGGTGTACCAGACAGGCTAAAACAGAAAAACAGCTGGCCCTGTGTAGACTTGTCCTTTGGTACATTTTCATTTTATGGATCTGTGTGTGACAGTTACATCTCACATTTGCAATACATATAACAAGGTCTGCATGATGTAGAAATGGTTCATTTTATTGGTGAACTTGATAGAGGAAAACAAGAACCGTGCCTTTGAAATAGTATAGTTTAATGAAATGAGCCTAATTTGGGCAGGAATATAAAGTAACAAAGTAGATACCGTAATTTCCGGACTATAAGGTGCACCTGAATATAAGTTGCACCAGCTAAATTTGGGGGAAAATACAGACTGTTCCATATATAAGCCGCCCCCGACTATAAGCCGCCGGTATTTTAGTGTTTACTTACCGTATATAAGGATTCCTGCTACCACGGAGGAGATTGTCGGGACAGAGATGACTGTTTGGGAACGCAAAGCGTCCCATTTATTAACATTTGAGAAACACAATAAATCTTTCAATCAGCACGACCTGAACGACGCGCCCTACGCATACAGCTCGTCCGTGCGCAAACTCTCCAAGATCTCCACGCTGCTGCTTGCCAAGAACTACATCCTCATGCAGGCGCAGGCGCTCAAGTAGATGCGCCGGCTCATGGTCTACCTCAACCAGGACCAGGCCTGCGCATCGGCAGGTGCCTGAAGTGACCGGGAGTAAACCTGACTGTCTGTCTCACTCTTGCGCTTCCTTGATAGTGCGCTCCTAGTGACCGTTAGCTGTAAAAATCCATAGATAAGCCACACCGGTGTATAAGCCACAGGGTCCAAAGCAAGTGAAAAAAGTAGCGGCTTATAGTCCAGAAATTATGGTAAAAGGTTAGTTCTGATTTTAAAATATATTTTTGGTTCTTCAGTTTTGTACTGATGTACGTCGCTCTGGACGTACTTGCTAGCTATATTAGCCTAGAAGCCTCAGTTTGGATACTAAACATGTTTTGCTGACTACATTTGAGGTCTGGGTATGGATTATGTAAGTTAGATTATGTAAGACAAATTCCTATTCCTCTTTTCAAGTTAACCTTCATTTCTGAGACACGTCCCTGTGAGTCCCCTATGCACACTCTTTGCAAATGTTCTATGCATGACGCCAACAGTTCTTATAGAACACTGGTCCTGACAGTTCTAGTTTGTTGGTTTTGGCTTCAGTTCTTCTTGTCATGAAGCATTTACAGTCTTTGTGTGGATCTGTGCATATGTGCACGTCTGCATCTGCACCTATTAGTCTAACTGTGTGAGATTTTGCTTCCTTGTTGTTCGATCCAAATAACCTCAGGCGGGTCAGTTTTGTGTTTCAAGATCTCACTCCAGACAAATGACTGCATATTTTCAACCAGGGTCAGTATTCCATCTCTGCAGACCCCAGGGCCAAACAGCATGCCATGGCATGTAATGAAACATTATTTGGAATTCCAATAACATGTTCATTGCACAGAACACATCACAGACAATGTTAATCAATCACATCTCAGCAAAATGTACAATTAAGCCAAAACTCCTGAATTGTGAGAAATTATTTTTTGATGCCAAACATGTTCTATGGGCCAAGCACATTATAGTAGTAGCTGTTCTTCTCATGAAATCTGATGCTGGTTTATGGGAATGCACTGATAATACACCAGTGTCTAAAAGTTAATAACAATCCATTTAAAACAGATTGTTTTTTATAAAAGTGTCAAATCTTGAGTGAGATAAATTGAGCAATTGATATTATAAGGATATAGTGCAGATCAGTTTAATGCACTAATCTTATGCTGATGTTGCTTTCAGAAGCTATCTAACGCTGATGATTTTACATAGTTAAACTGCATGGTCTCCTGCTCTGTGGCCCAGCTGTTGTTGCTTTTCCATTTCGCAATACTAGCACTGACAGTTGGACGGGGCAGATCTAGCATTGCAGAAATTCCACTGAGTTGTGGAAGTCCTGTAACTGCATCATGTGTTGTCTGTGGAGATTGCAAGGCTATGTGCCTGATTTTACACACCTGTTAGCAATGGGTGTTTCTGAAAGAGGGCTGTTCACATATTTGACCATATAGTGTATATAGTAATAGTCTTCTTCTGTTGAGAGTGCACTTTGCCAATTTGGTAGTCAATATAATAATTTCCTGTTTGAAAGGCTGAAGCTATGGGGATAAATGGAGAATTCAAATAAGTGTAGTTTCGAGTTTATTTTGGTGTAAGCCGTCATACTGGGAACATTTTTTATTGCTGCTTATGGTGGCTGAGTTTCAGTGATGACAACTTCCTGCCATTAATAGCTGCACTCGAATGGCACATCATTGAGCGCTAGTGTGCGGATGGTATTTCAGCTTGGCCTATAATACACCATGGGGATAAAGATAGCCGGCGTGTTTACGAGACACACAGAGCAGTGATCCGTGTGAATGGACTGTGAGTATGGGATTTACTCGCTGCAGACAGGGTTTCGGCATTAAACAGCGTGGAAGCGACCTGGACCTAGGAAAAGATGCCAAACTCTTTCAGTTAGTCTGAAAAGGTCATAGCTCCTTTTAGTAGCAGCAGCTGGCATACAAGCATGATTGTGATCCGTTGGGTCATAGTTAATTGTGACTCAGAGACTATATATAATTTTATGGCTTGATACGAGTAGTTCCTAAAAATGTGTAGGCCATCTGTTTTATCAGCTGCTTTAAAAACAAGCTGTGCACAATCAATATTTCATTCTCTTATAAAAGGTCACCCTGTATAGTGGGCGGCGGGCCTGCTAGACTTTTACCATTGTTGTAGCTCCATTTCTCCAGGCCTGGGGAAACGTTTAACATTTAGCGTAAATGTTGCTTCGATAAACATTTTGTAGAGCTGAACTGAACCGTTTTTTTGGGGAAGGAGGAGAATATTTCATACGCAAGTCAGTCATTTTCTACAAGTGAACTGAATAACCACAGCTGTGTTAAAGTTGCTGGAGCCAGTCAGTCAAGAAGAGAACTGTGCCACGTACAAGTGTCTTTAAAGGGCACATATTCTTTATTTTTCATGTTTTTATATTTGTTCTACATTTGTCAAAAACAAACAAACAAAAACATGCCAAGACCTGTTTTTCAGTTGAGAATGTTGCTCACTAGAACTAGAAGTGTTTGACAAGTCACAGAGTTACGTTTCTGTAAATATTTTGCTCGAACCAGTCTTCATTAAGATGGCACAAACTTGTTTATATGGTTTGCTGTGTAGCTGCCACTTTAAACAACACAGGGTCTGTTTTCACTTTTGTGATGTCATTCAGCTTGCTGGGGCAGCTCCCCGGGCGCTGTGTTAATGGCTGCCAGCTTGGTGAATGGGTTAAATGCAGAGAAAGAATTCTGTGCACTTCAGACTGTGTGCTTTGGTCTGTTCACGTATGACAAATGATCACTTTACACTTAAAATGATCTATGGTCATTCTTTGCAAAAAAGAATAAGGAATAATCTGAACCAAGATCAGTCCTTAGCTTTGTGAAAAGCCGCCCTTATGTTGTCTGAATTGACTGCCCATAGCAATTAACTGTGTCCTAAATAAACAATCGACAAGTTTTCATCACCTTTATGAAGAGCTGGATGCAGTGAAATCAGATTGAATGTCAAATTTTAAAATGAAAGTAATGAGCCAAAGCACAAATATTTTACAAAGGTTTTATTTATTTGCTGGTATGTGATGTGGTGGTGTGAAATGTGGCATTTAATCTACAATACATTTCCTGGCAAGAAATAAAAGGACACCTACGATGGCACAATGACATTTAATAAGTGTTTGTTCCATTAAGCATCAGTGCTGACAAAGGTCACTTTAACCAGTTTCACCTATGAAGGTACTTGTTTGAATAAGCCTTTATAAACATGTATTTGTCAGTTGTTAGGTGAACGTTGCCTTATCTCTTGGATTTATATCTGAAGCGTAATTGTATTAAAACATAAGCATTCAATCTCAGTGCTAAATAAAGTAGAAATCCTCCACAATAATACTTCCAATACTTTCAAATAGGATTACAGATAAGACAAGACCCCCGACCCAGTAAAACCTTACCTGAACACCACATCCAACACCCCCCTCAAAGAAAAGAGAAGTGCCTGGACTGAAGATGGGGGCGGTGAAATTCTGTTTTGTTTAAGCAAAATGTCATGCATTGTCACAAAAAAAAATTTAATAAGAATATATAACAATATATTTAATAAGAATAACAACAATATATAATTTCAAGCAATGGAATGGTTTTGGGGCCAGAAAACTGCTTTGTGGCAGTCGTGACGTCTACACTTGCTGAACAGTAGAAATATGCAAAACGACCTGCGTATTTTGAGTACTGCATTTATCCCTCTCTTCGTCATAATGAACGGTTGTTAGCTTTCTGAGGGTTGCTGTTGATCTTGGGCGGTTATGGTCAGCCCACCATGCGCTGCTCTGTTGTCAGCACTGCTGAGAATAAGACCATCCTTGTTTGCCATTTGTGTGTTTATCCTCCCTCAACAATAACAGGCCCAGCAGATGGATGACATTGCACCTGGTTGTCATGTGAATGCTGGTATCTGGCCTTTCCCGAAAGAGCTGGAATAACAGATCTATATCCTGCTTGAGCCATTTATGGAACTGGATGGTCACTGACACTCTCCCTCTCTCTCTCTCTCTCTCTCTCTCTCTCTCTCTCTCTCTCTCTCTCTCTCTCTGTCTGACATCAGCCATCTCTGCCTGACCTAGAAAGGCTGCATTACAGCAGTTCTACAGCCAGTTCCTAGTACTTCACGCTTCCGCGTACAAAAGGGTAACAAGAAGAGGTGTGAACCCACTTCAGTCCCCCCTCCTGCACCCAGTGCAGTCGCCTAAGCTGTGGTTAACACATGGAAACTGCTGTACTGCTTCAACAAGTTCTTGGAAGGAGTTTCACTATCAGCCTCTGACAACAGGTGAAATGAGTCAATGGTCCTGGTCGCCTGTTGTGTGAACGCTATCTCTCAATAAAGAATGGAATAATGCGCTATTGCATTTCCGTTTGCTCAACATCGCTCTACTGACTCTTTCACAATGTTCACCTTCATTTCAGTTGAGGGCCAACTCGTTACCAGCCCTGTTGTTTTTTTCAACGAAGCAAATATCTGTGAGTCTCAGAGAACATTTCAGCACCAAGGTGTTTGGAATGAAAGACTGTTTTCAGCTGGCATTATGAAAATATAGTAAAAGATGACTTCACTGTGTCCTTCATTTTTTAGGATACAATAAACACGCATGCGCACACACACACATGTAGACAGCATGAATAAAAGACATTTTTTCTTATTAGGGGTGAATTTTAGTTGTCATGTTGATTGTGGGGATCAAACAATACAGTTTAATACAGTTTTTTTCTATTCATTTATTTTTTTGGTTAGTTCACAGTTCACTTTCCAGTAATTAATCTTAATCTCTGTCTAATTGTCCAAAAATAAATCTTAATTCACCACTACAGAGGAACTCTTAGATTATAACTGGTAAGAAACACATATTGGTCATTTTAGTTTATTTTTATTTGATAGAGTCATGATTCCGATGATGGCTGAAGACTTAATGTGCAAGATTAACCACCAGCATAATTAGGAACTGAAAGAGGAATTAATCAATCACATTTTTGATGGTTGAAACAACACTGAAGGCTTTGTGGAAGACCTAGATATATTACTGATCGTGAATACAAGAAACAGCCCGACCAGTTGGGTTCTGTTAGGTGTAAACAGAAGCAGGTTTATGCCAGGAGTATTTACTTAAGTAGTCACTGTTACTTATATATTGAGACATATATTGATACATTAATCGTGTTAACTGGCAGGCAAGTGCCGTGTTAGTAGTATTACCCACAGATACTTGTTGGTGTGGTGTGTCATGTTTACCCAGACAGGAAAGCAAACCCTAGCCTGACATGTGGAGAGCAGAGGCGTTACCTTCTATGCTACATGAACCCCTGCACTTTCATTCATTCATCCTGCCTGCATGTCATGTACAAAGCTAGAGCATGCACCAAAATGTGCAAAGCTAGAGCATGCACCAAAAATTCCTCAGGCTTAGGCATTTGAGGGGGGGTCTACATAAGGGAAACATGCAAAAAGTGGGTGTAGATATTATATATGTGGTTGATTTACTAATGTTTGAGAAGCTTGAGACATCCGGGTTTTTTAAAAAAACAAAAAAACAAGGTGTTAATATGTGTTCAGGACTCAAAAGACGTGTTGATGGCAGCTGACACAGTGGTTAGATAGAGGCCAGGTCTCAAACATTCTCTGAAAGACAATTTACCAACATAATATCACTGTTGGAACTTGCAGGATCAGGATGTTCTAATATGAGAAAATGCAGCGCAGAATATGCCAGGATGCAGAATAGTATAGTGAACTTATACTGATAAGTATAAAGAAAGTTTATAAAGAATACTTTTATAAACTTAAAAATGTTAAATTAGTATACTTTCTAGTACACTACAAGTACATGGTCCCTATACTAGCTATACTTATACTCAAGCATACTTAATAAAATGAACTTCAACTATATTACTTTTTGCTAAGGGTTGCCATGTTGTAGTTTGCATGAGAAGTCCTTGTTACCGTTTAATTAACTTTCTCAGCTGGAGTAGAATTAATCCCCTGGAGAACCTTTTGATGGGAAAGGACTTATCAACGGCACTCTTCATTACTGAACATTCTGTTTTGCCCCAAGCTTGTTTACGACTAGCTGCGCTTTTGTAAACCCGACACTTGACGAGCGAGTGTTAAATTCAGGCGCATGTTGTGGTTGCGTCAAGGCATGTTTGCACTGCGTCTGTGCTCATACATACATACATCTGGCTCCCTGAGTGATTACAGATATCCTTTATTGGTTAGCTACATCAGTCTTGTAGCTTGAATAAATTAAACATATGTTGGGCACCAAGCACAAGACTGAATGACAGGGCGCTGGTGAAAGGGACAATTGATCAAATGTGATATTTAGCTATTCTTTAAGATGTTTTCCTACCCTTGGATGTTCAGGCAGTGACACGTTTCCAAACAGCAGGGCCCTTTGGAATTCTAAAGGGGTTGGCTTTCCTAGATAAGGCTTCGTAATTAATCAACCAAGCCTCACAAAATTCATTAGAGGGCCCCTGGTTACACAGAAGGGAACCATCAGGCTCAACTGTTTCCTCAGAACTTTTATCACAGCGGTAGCACACTGCAGCTCACGTGAGTTCTGTATCTGTTTCCACAGAAAATGGACTGGAGGTTGTAAAAGATAATAATGAGCAACAGATGGATTGGCTGGAGCATTCAAGGTGCTTTGTGTTGGAGCTTTGTAACTAATTCCCAACATAAGAGTGGACTCAATGAAAGGGTTTTTGGATCATCTGATTGGATTGCTTGTCTTAAATTCCAAACAACCAACTAGGGTAGAAAGTCAAATGGTTAAAGAGCAACACCAACTGTCATTTGGCTCATTTCTCCTCACACCCTTAAGGTTGTGTGCTAACTGCTGTTGGTCATTCTGGTGTATTTGGGGTGGGGTCACCAAGACCAAACCAGAAACGGGATCTGTTTCCATAAAACATTTGGACATGCTAGTGTTAAAAAATACCTGTATGAGCAGTTACAGGCTTCAAATGTCCATGTAGAGTGCCCTACCACTGCTATCTTCATGCTTATACAGTTAATAAAAAACAACTTCTCATGAAGCTACTTAGAACCTTACTGCATAAAACATAGCTACGAAATGATAGTCACAATTTGGCTGAATCCAACTCTCTGCAAATAAAATTAAATCTTTAATAATTCTGTACATACAGTATTTTGCAATACAGCCAATCATACATTCCCCTACCAGTACTGAATGTCATGGGCTTGGAAAACATTAGCCTGAATGGAGAACGTATTTAGAACATACAGTAGGTCATAACGTATTTCACAACTGCGTGAATCCACAACCTGGGCTAGATGTAAATCAGCCCCCTTTTAGTTTGTTCTTACATTTCTTACAACCCTTTGGCAGTGCTATCCACAGATTCTCTAGATTCTACAGTTTCTAGTGTGAATGCTGTGAAAGGAGAGTTTAGCCCTACTACCTCATGGGTCCTTCATGGCATCATTTTGGAGCCAAACCATTACCTCAGTTACTGCTCCTCCGGAATAGAGTACTGCTTCTTCTTTTCACAAACGTTTCTCTGACTGGAAACCAGTTAGGTCCTCCTCCAGCCACTTATACTTTATTCTCTTCAGTTTACCACACTTAATACGATGGTTAGATGCACAATATCTAACTAGAGAAATATTTTAAACTCAAAACATTCCTTCTTCAACAACGCCACCCAAGACTGCCCTAGATTTGAGCAATCTTGTTATAACTAGCTACCCTAGACTCACACAATGTATGTTCTTGTTGCAAAGATTAGACAATTTGATTTGTGGAATTTAACATACTGGGTGGCCGTGTGTACCATAATGGGTATATTGTCCCATGTGCACTTTTAGAAACAGAGCGTCTCATTCATTTACTTAGTTATTCAAATCGTTTCTCAGAATTGCATGTGGCATGCAAGAGTGGCTGTGTCTTATGCTCCCTTGGGAATGAATTTGAATGGCTCCGGGCATGTCCACATGCAGGATCCTTGCCAAAGAAATTCTAGGTAAGCCGTTACAGAAATAGCAGAATTAAGTTTGCATGGCTGATTGATTGCATATTGTCAGTAAATTATAAGACGAATCTGGACCCTTGCTCATAGGTTTCTGGTAAATCAAATTACTTCGTATTTTGTGTTCATAGGAAACAGACTTTAAAGGACACTTATCCTGTTTTTTCCACTTATGAGGTGTGTTTGTTTTTACACACCAAAATTAGTCATCATTCGTTTTCAAACCCTCTTTCTTCCTTACAGAGGCAGCTCTTGTTAACATTCCTCCAAGATGTATACAGTAAATGCAAATGAACTCTGTTCTGAATGAATGCCTTGCGTAAAAGGTAACTGGAAACAACAGTGTATAAAAGCTACATTTTTATAGCTTCCATAAGATGTTGCCTAAGATAAATATGGAAAATTATAAAATGATCTAATTCCTTCAGCCCATAATATTCAACCCAGCTGGACACTTTGATAGTGGATTCATAATGGTGATCAAACTCATGGGTGTTATTATGTACCAATGTTACTGCTCTCTTGTGTTTATTTAAGGCCATTTTACAGAACAAGGTGCCCCTTAGGATGCTAATATTGCTTTATCATAACATTCTCATATAATGTTATAATATGCACTGATACAAAATCAAGAGTGGTTTCATGACCACCATTATTGACAAAAAGTATTGGGACACAACTTTTAATTATTGAAGGACAGTCTTATTGCTTCAGTATACCAAGACATTTCAGACAAGGCTAGTTTAGGGAAGGCTCTTTTCTATTCCATCATGTCTATGTCCCAGTGCACAAAACAAGCTTGATAAAGACATGGCTGGATGAGAACTTGAGTGGTCCGCATACAGCGCTGAACTGAACCCCATGCAACACCTTTGGGATGAACTGGAGTCGAGATTGTGAGTCAGGCCTTTTCATCTTTGTGCCCATTCATTCTGTGAATGAATTCTGTGAAATTCCCATAGAAGACTCCAAAATCTTATAGAATGTTATCAAGCTGTTATATCTGTGAGGGGGTTGGGGGGGGTCAGATGTCCCAATACTTTTGTCCACACAGTGTACCTCCTTCTGCTTCCCCAGTGTCTAACCATTAGTGACAAGGAGCATTTTACTCATAGTTTTCAACAGCAATAGTTTTTCTCAGAACTCACTGAAACGCTCCAAGCAATTCTTCCATATTCCATGCTGCTAACAATGCCACATTGAGTTTATAAGTAAAAGAGGAGATATTACTTTATTATATGTTGACAAATAGTTGTGCATTTAGTCTTGTTTGGGTTTTTTTTGGGGGGGGGGGTTGGCTCTGTCGATGCAGAAGAGCCCATGATCTGTCGTGAATCAAATATGATTTCAAATCATAACTTAATATGTAATTGCATGCAATTAATGTGCAAAGTGACTGTCATAAGAACTTGAGGAATGCAGAGAATAAAGAGGGCTTTTATTGGCCTTCACAAAGGAAGCTTTTCTTCTAAAAGAATGGTCCACCACACACTGTTCAGGACTTGAAAAACAGTCTAAAAAAATCTCCTTGCTCTTTACTTGCTACTTGAAATGATCCATATCATGAAAAACCTGAATGTCCCAGTGTAGCATTTACACATGTTTATTTGGCCAGTTTAGTTTCACCCATTCATGTAGAAGTTCAATGCATGGCAGCTAGTAATAATAGACATCACATATATACACTATATGGACAAAAGTATTGGGACGCCTGAAAGTTTTCCCATTGCATTCGAATACATTTTAATATGGATTTGGTCTGCTTTGCTGCTATAAACTCATACAACCATAGTTTTTAATGCAACTCACTTTTTGCACTGTGTTGCAGTCATACTGGAGTAGAAAAGGTTCTTCACCAAACTGTGTCCACAAAGTTGGAAGCATGGCATTGTCCAAATGTCTTGACATGTGGAAGCATTAAGATTACCCTTCTCTGGAAGTAAGGCCCCATCTGAATTATTTAATTATTGTCCCAATAATTTGTCTATATAATGTTGGTCAATCTCAAAGGCACAATAACGAAAACTGACTGTATATATTTTAAAGAGAGTTTGGAAATGGTAAATGAATGGTGTATTAAATACCATGGTGTATGAGCACTTTGATATATATTTACCGTACTTATTTCTGTTCACATTGTCTAGCACCTGTAGCATTTATGTCTGTTTCAAATAGCTTTTTCTTTCCTCTTCCTCTTACAATAACTCTTAATACCTGTTTAAGGAACAATTTCTTTTTTAACCAGAATTGACTTTAGAGCTGTGTTTATTGCCTACAGTGCTAAGAAAGCGTTTGTAGTGGGAAAGTCTTGGGGTTTATTCATACAGTTCTTCAGAGAAGTACATCAAGGCCATGCTGTAGAGAGTATTTCCAGGAAAAGGGAGCATGCCGGGCTTGGTGTGGGTTTTCAGTGGGGTTTCACCCTCAACACCTACACAGTAAAATCAGCACTGTATAACTCTACTACGGTTAACTCCCACAACGCTCAGTCGAGAAGGCCCCTGTGAACTCAGTAGGAGTTGTCCCTTGTGATTTTAAGTGTAAGTGAGTGGGTGTGTGTGTATACATACTTGTGTTTCTGTACTTGAGAGGACCAGTCAAAAACCACTTGACTGGATATTTACACAGTACTGGAAAACATACTGGATAATGTAAAATACAAACTGTAAACAAATAATACAAATTAATATTATGCACAGTGTGTGAATGAATCTCACATGATGGCCTCACATAGACACTGTAATGTCTAAAGTACTAATAAGTGAAGATGTGGTGTGACTTTTATACATGTTTTCTGAATACATGAGACATAGTCCAATGTTGAAAACCAATAAATATAAATAAAAACGTGTGTGTTTGCACATACTAGTGTGTTTTGCAGAAAAAAACAGTGAAAAAAGCATTGCGAAATGTGAAAAACGAGGCATAATCATTTCTTTTTGTTTGCTTTGGGTCAATGTTATGGTTAGGTTTGACCTAGAAAGTTCTTTTAGATACTTATTAAAGGCAAACCAGTGACTACGTCCTCAGGTCTGGCCACGAATGTCAAAATGTGGTCAAAAATACCTACACCTGAAAAGTTTATTTCTGGTAATAGGGTTTATTTGCAGTTAGCACTGAGCTAAAGCAGGTACACATGAATATTTTGTGGCTGTCGTAGATTAAAAACTTGTAACATATGTATTTAACCTCATATGTTACAGTTTTACAGTGACTTTTTCAGTACACAGTCCTGGCAACAACACACCATTACTGTTTTCAATGTCTGACAAATGACTGAAACCTGGAATATGAATATATATTGTGTGTGTGTGTGGGGTGGTGGGGGGTATGTGTGTGTGAGCTAAGTGAGCCAAATAGAGAGACAGACAGCAGTTCTCACACAGCAGTACCCTATTTGATTTGTGACAACACATTTACAATTTTATACACTGGATTAACCTCTTGCTGAAAATACCTCCTATCCCCTGGTGGTGTAGATAAATACATGCTTGGAAGTGCTGCATCTTAGTTAGAGCATAGTTACTGGGTGTTTTTAAGCAAACAGGCCCATGGCTGGGAAGTTTCAGCTTCATCTGATCTTATACAGACCCTAAAAGGATTTTCCAGGTAGATGCTTGATAGGATTTAAGGTGTTGCTGATGGTGCATAGACTACGTCAGTGTCAACCACCCTCAGACAGCACATCAAATGAGTGGGTAGATACCCAAAAGCAGTCTAGAAATTATCCAAACGACTCTTCACAATCTCATAACGTTAGACACCTCACTACACGTTTGAGTCACCATATCTTCAACACGGGTAGTGTTACGCACAGAGCAACGACCCTGAAGCTTATTCAACTTTGCAGCCAGAGGAAGTCAGGCATGCTTGGCTGTGGGTGTTTTCAGCATGCTCTTTATCACTCAAGAGCCTCCCTGTATGTCACTTCCTGTCAGAGGCAGGAGGAGAGGGTGGGAAGGGTTTCCTCATTCAAAGCAAAAGCACTCAGTCTCACTTTTGTTTCTGGCATTTAAACGTTACTCGCATCTCTCATAAATGACTTTCTGCTGTGTGAGGAACACCGCTAGTTTCAAATAAGTGCTTGAGGATATTACTCATTCTTAACTAATGTCCGTGTATGTTAAGAGTTTTTACTGCTCTTTTATGTTTAAGAGCCCACACCCTACATTTTTCTTAAATTTAGTCTACATTTATTTAACCTGGTAAACTAATTTGCCAAAAATGTTTAGTCCCATTATGTTCCACTTAAAACAGTTTGCTCTTGTTTGCTTTAAACTTACTATTTTGGAGATGAGGTTTTGTCCTCATCTTAAAAATAGTAACTACACAAGTACATGATATTTATTCAGATTGCCCTGTCTGTACATAAAACAAACACACTTAACTTAAATGCTA
>JBBPCW010000027.1:847355-859729 GCA_037974425.1 Phenacogrammus interruptus | reverse complement strand
TATATATATATATATATATATTCCCCCAAAAACTCCACAAAAGAGGTATAAATTGTGGGCTAAGATTAACAGAAAAGTTTTTCTTAAGTTTGGGTCCTGTAGAAGGCATTTGCTTATTTCCACAAAACTGGATTTGCTGGAGATTTAACTTTTGCATGCGACTGTATATCCAACACAACAATGCAGCATAATCTCTTCGGCAGACAGAGTCTCTTAAAACTCACTGAAAACAGCTGATACAGCGGTTTCTTGCAATCATGTGCAGGCTTGCAGATCCCTGCAGAGATCAAACAATATGAAGCAATGCAATTGGCTTCAACCATAATGCATACAAATCAATTGTCATGCATTAAAGTAAATTATAGCTGTTGCACACATTTACTCCAGAATGCAAATTGAGGGCAACAACTAAAAGTCAACAAATATGACAGGCCTTTAAGCAATAACAAATAATAGAAAACATACCAACCAACACACCCAGACAAACAGACGCACGAGAAGAGCTAACAGCTTTCTACCTTTCCACAAAGAATACCACCAGACAGAAACAAACAAGCTCTTGCAGAATTTCAAATCGTGCACATCTTTATTTTAGGTTCAGTCTGAGCAGAGTCACTCCTTGTTGGAGAAGAGCCAGAAGAACTCTTCGGAATGTTATTTTATCCATATTTCTTCTTATTTTTCACAGATCCACGCCCCCCAAAGCAAAAACCATCTCAGGCTTGATGCACATATTGGAGGGGCTTTGAAGGTTAACAACCATGATCATGTAAACTATATGCACAAGTACTGGGATGCCTGACCACCACACCAACAGGGACTTTAATGACATTCAAATACATAGATTTTAATATGAAGTTGGACTCCACTTTGAAGCTAGAACAGCTTCCACTCTTCTTGGAAGGCTTTCCACAAGATTTTGAGTTTCTGTAGGAGTTTGTGCCCATTCATGCTGTAGAGCATTTATGAGGGAAGGCACTGACGTTGGACAAGAAGCCCTGCCTTGCCAATCTCCATTCCAGTTCATCCCAAAGCAGTTGGATGTGGTTGAGGTCAGGGCCCTGTGCAGGCCGGCCAATTTGAAAGTCCACAAAGTTGGAAGTGTGCCGTTGTCAACAATGTCTTGGTATAATTTTTATACACCTGTGGCAATGGGTATGATCGAAACACCTGAATTCAATCATTAAAAGGTGTCCTAATACTTTTGTCCATATAGAAGTCCTTTTGAACAGTTTAAGTACCTACTTGTGGCCTCACTAATGATATAAAGTCCAGGCACAGCTAATGGTACCTCTAATCAGTAAATAGTGTCTAGTGTGTGGGAAAGAGGTCACGTCTGCCGGAACCTAAGACAGTAACTGGTCATCAAACGTATTGAACTGTACCTTTAATTGTATTAAAGAATGGAATCTCTAGAGAGCTGCTCAGGAAGAAGATAAGCATCACTTTAATGAGCGTAGCAGACATGCTTGTCTGGCTCACAAAAGCCACTGTTGTACTTCCCCCAAATGACAGTCCTTGACAAAGCAGCAACTGTCGAGTGCAATGGAGTTCCTGTACAAAGACAGGCTTCTATTTTCTGCAATACAGCCCCCGACCCAAATACACAGGGAAAAACATGGGGACAAGACACCCTTAGATTCATACCTAAGGTCATACTTTCGCTGCTGTCCCCTTCCAAGCGACCTATGTAAATCTGTGGCTCGGCCTGAATGGGGTTACAAATCTGTTTATGGAAATATGATGGAAATGTGATGGTGACATATGACGCGTTTTAGACAGGCTTTGTTCTCACGGTGAACGTCCCAGCTCCGCTTAGAGAAACATGAAAAGCTGGTGACATTTCTAGACAGCGTCCCCATCTTCACAGAGCTCTTTCAACATCTAATGCCACCACAGAAATGATAGGAATGCCTGCTTAGCATAACGTGTTTATGCTATTTCATTGAACAACAGCATGTGACCCGAAAATGCTAATATTGTTGCTAACAAGAACAAAAAGTTGGAAGGCCAGTGAAATATACAATGTAAAATAAAAATGTGCCTGTGCTATGTAAGCAATCATATAAGGGAAAACTGAATTTTGATGTAGTGCCAATATTTTAAAACCATTCACCTACCAATTTATGAATAAACATTTGTTTTTGTGATGTCACAAAAAACAATGCACCCACGTATTCTGCCCCACAGTAGTATAGCTTTGTTGAAGTTATAAGGGGTGTTTCAGCTTGGTTTTTCAATGAGGCGCAATGCAGAACAGAGATAATTTACATGAATGGTCTTGAAGGACCATTCTTGTTTTATTGGGCTAAAAAGAGGTTGGAAAACAGTCATAAAAAATGAACACTGTTTTTGAATATGTAAATCCACACAAATATTACAAGCGGACCTCTAGTATATAACGTAGGATATAGATCCTTTAACTGCTAGCTTTCTTTCATGGATGTTGTTTATTAGAAAGGTTAGCAGACAGTCCTTGAAGGAATATCCCAAGGAGTCTTTAACGAGGCTATATTTAAGACTCCTGAAGCCTTCCTGACTATGGGCCTTGCCTTGTTATCATGATGCTACACAAGCGCGCATGGCTATTTGTGGAATGTTATTTTTCCCCCCTTTATTGTTTCCCAAGGATGCGTCAGTGCGTATTGTGCTCTGGAATGTGGCTGTAAGAGTGTGGGAGAATCGTCAAGCCCAGCACTCCTCACACCTCAGAAACACGGCGCTTATCTCAACAAACTGAAAAACAATCCATGTAAAACCACCCAATGCCCTCCACATCCACTAGTTCCAGTCGAACACTAGTAACGTGACTAACGGTAGTTAAATGTGACTCAGATTCCAAGTGATTATAAAAAGCCTATATAAACGCCTGTTTATATAATAGAATTACTGCAAGACGTGCAGTTACATAATGTTACATCAGAATTAAAGAGCACACATGGGGGTGGCGGACCAAAATAGTTTCTCAGTAAGAGGATAATTACACCTGTCCATATCTCACATATTAATATAGTGCAAAGAACATTGAAAACCCAATACATAACGGGACATGCAGTATCCAGGTCATTTTTAGTCCTCTGAGGTCAACTTTAAGATCCAATAGTATATCATAAATGTATCTTAAGGGTGCACTACATTCGCTTTTATAGAAAAAAGAGGTTCACTTGTACATCTTCAACACTGAAAAACGTATTGGGGGGAGGGGGGATCTAAAAAAGGGACTCCAACTTTATAAATATTTTTATTTTATATTTTAAATGTTTTTAAACAACTAATTTTGTACACTGAAAAATTTGCGTTTTTCTCTAAAAAAATGTTTTGTTTTTTTTTTTAATACATTTTTTTTTTTTAATTTTCTCAAAATTAGTTTTTCCTTGCATTCATTAGGTTATATAAATACCCTGACCTTGATTTAAGCGTCTCATCCGGAACTGGGATTAGTCAAGATGCTCATAGCACAGAATAAAAACCTTATGATTGATCAGGCTGACTGACTGACTGACTGACTGAGGAGTGATAGATTATTCATTTGCAAATGGCAGCGTTATGTCATCTCAGAAAAGGCCAATATCACAATCATAATAATGATTAATAAAAGATAAATTGTTCAGCCCTGTCGTACAGAATGAGCACACATTCCATCTTCTGAAACTGCAAAGCCAAAGCACTCTCCAAGTACACGACCTCAGCCACAGACCTCATTCTTCAAGCGTCTCCTAGTGGTCACTGGATCTCATTGCAAGTAGAGGTGCCCTGCTAAGTGTTTCCATGAACAGAATCCCGCTGTACATGCTGCTGAAGACAGATGACACACATCCAAAAAGCCAGCCAGAACAGGACAGACAGCCCGGCCAGGCCAATCCAATCCATAAGTTGGACACAAATGATGATTTGAGGTAGCATGATAATAAAAGCATGGCAAACGCTCCCTGGAAGCAGAGGAATATCTGCAATTATCAGAGTAATTGCCTCATTTTTCTTCATTTACTGACGTCCCGCTTCTTGTAGCAACAGCACTCTTCTTCGCCAGGGTGATTCAGGAGATTCAGGAGAATAATTCAGGGAGAGATTTCAACGAAGCTTGTGGCAACAAAAAAGTTACTGGAGGAAATGCAAGAGATATACAGTATATGGACAAAAGTATTGGGACACACTTGTCTTTCAGGGTTTGGGCTAGGCCCCTTACTCCCAGTGTAGTAAGTAAGCAATTTTAATGCTTCAGTGCCATCCTTCAACGTTGTGGACACAGTTTGGGGAAGGCCCTTTTCTGTTCCAGCATGACTGTGCCCCAGTGCACAGAGCAAGCTCCATAAAGACATGGTTGGATGAGTTCGGTGTGGAAGAACCTGACTGCCCACACAGAGCTCTGACCTCAACCCCATCCAACACCTATGGGTTGAACTGGAACAGAGATTGCGAGCCAGGATTTCTCGTCCAGTATCAGTGCCTGACCTCAAATTCGCTACAGAATGAATGGGCACAAATTCCCACAGAAACTCCAAAATCTTCTAGAAAAGCTTCCAAGAAGAGTGGAATCTGTTATAGCTGCATATGGGGACCAACTCCATATTAAAATCTATATATTTGAATGTAATGTCATTAAAGTGCCTGTTGGTGTAATGCTCAGGCGTCCCAATACTTTTGTCTACATAGTGTATATCTAAGATCACCCTATGGCTATCTAACAGGAGAATGACTCAAATGGTCATGACATAGAATGTAATAGTTGTAATAGTGTAATAGTTCATGTAATAGTTCCTAAGCAAACTGAGGCACAAACATATGGTTCAGTATTTACCAACTGTTAGTACTGAACTATTAAAAAGTTGCTACAAAGGGTTCTTGAAGCCATGCTCTAGACAAACCATGTTAGTTCCCTAAAAACATGTTTGAAATACATTTGAATGGGAAAACCCTCATAAAAGTATAAAGAACCTTCGCAAAATGTAAAGGATCTTTCCCAGTTCTGAGGATCTGCCTTTATAACCCAACAAAGATAACTTTAAGGGGTTCTTCATATTCATATATTTAAAAAAAAAACCCAAAAACTATCCATTAAAAGGTTCTTTAGGAAACCAAATTGATCTTATAAAGAGTGTACATTAGAATCTTATGATCAAAACCAACAATACAGATGTATAGCCATCCTCTTTGCTGCAAACATCCACAAACCCTATAATGTACACTAAAGAAATAATTAAGGGGTCAGCTAGGCTATTGTGTGGTCTTAAGAATCACAATAATCCACTAAACCCTGGGCTTGCTCACTTCCTATCAGCCCCTGACTCCGCTGGAGAGATTAGAGCAGTGTGGGTCCAACCATGCAGTATAAATAAGTCTTATGTATACAGATGGAGACCCTGGAGCTGAGAGCAGCTGCTAAATGCTTATGTACGAACATGAACACACGAACACACACACACACATGCACTCCCAAATGAATGCAGTAGCAGCTTTCAGTGCAGTGGACCTGTTGAATGTGTGTGTGTTTGTGTGTATGTGGGTGTGTGAGCATGACCTAATGGAACATGGTCTTAAATCAGGAGTGTGAAATGTGGTAGTCTGGCGATGAGAGCTTCTCTTAGCCAAGTCTGAGACTGTGAGAGCTTCCAAATTCCACACAGCCAGACCATGACAAACATTTTCAGCACGCCTCCATCACTGCATGGTTATGAAAGTGCCCGGTTACATGCGAGGACACGCTCTCTTTATCTTTACCTTTCTGTGTTATCTGTAATCATCTACCCACAGAGGCCACCTTGACCAATTCGGCACCCAGCGCCAAAACCTCTCCCTTTTCTCTGCCATCGCCTCCAACAATAAATACTCCTGTGCCACTGTTTGACTTTAACCACGTTGATTTTATGTCTTTGCACATTTTGAAAATAAAAGACTGGAAACAATCATGAATGCATTTTGTTGATTTTATTATGTATTTGGCTGCAAGCAGACAGATGCATGTTGGTAAATATATATGATATTATTACATTAATCTTAATGTAATAAATTAAATCTGTGGCAATTTTTCTCATTGGCCAACAACCATTCACAATCCAAGCCGCAGTCAACTGGCACTGATAGTCCAACAAGCAAAATATATATAAGGTCAGGCACAGATGATATACAGATCAGGGGTGTCAGGGGTTGTCAGGTATGTAAAAGCATAAGGTCCCTAGGACTTGAACTGAAAACCCCTGCTCTACACGAAACAACCAAGGAACTGTCTAGCTCCTCTTCAACAATTTAAAATGGATTACAATGTCCGACCAGTGGTCATGTGATTTAATCGACAAGCTTAGTAACACAGAGTAAGAACTGCAGACATTGGAACTAGTGATGGGCCGATCCACATTTTTCCATTTCTGATCCGATTCCAATACACGACTGTCGATACCGATACAGATTGCGATATAATGCATTTTTTAACTTTAATTTTAGCATTATTTTTTGTTGAAATTCCGGTGTTTGTTAGTAAGGTTACATCATAGAATGATGTCTTTCTCCTTGTTTGCTAGCATAAACTCCTGGTACTCTTTGTTGTGAAATATCTGCAGGTGCTTGATTCAATTTGTTGTATTGTACAACGCAACTGTACTTCCACACTTTGGCACGCGGGCTCTACACACAGTGCAAGTAGTCATCTTGCTTTTCGGTGTTCCCAGATTAAAGTATCTCCAAACGAGCAACATTTTGTTCAAAACAAGGCTAATGTTATTCGCTCGCTCAGACTGAAGTTGCTGCAGGTTCATGGCATGTAAAAAGAAACAATGTCATCTTGTATTACATTGTGTCGAGTTTAAGGTCCAGCTCGAGCTGCTAACTGGAATATATAGATCAGACCTGTCCGACCGACGGACTTACGACTATATCAGACTCGATACCGATATCGGATAGGGCCCATCTCTAATTGGAACTGCAGAAAAGATGGTGAATGTGACCTCACAAGGTGATCACTTACCAAATCAGCATCCTTTCTCATCATCTCCCGGTGTCATACACTGCGCTTGAGTCCTGATCTCCTTTCATTCCCCATACATGACGGAGATGCGAGGAGAAGGGAGGGGGGACCAAGGCAGACACCAAACAGTCAGACTAAGCTTTGAAAGAGTCGGCTTTGAGGATCCCTGTTTGGATTCCCCCACAATGGAGAGCCTTTGAAGTGGCTGTCAGAGCGACTGCACTCTGAAACTCTTAGTGCTCAGCATGAGCGCTCAGTACTACCCCTCAACACCCACACCTCGCCACATTTCTGTCCATCTATCCCCACCTGCCGTCACACCAACTCCTTTTCAATAGGTCTTAAAACTGCCTGATTTGCATCAGATATTACGTTTTCCTTTCTTCCACTCACCATCAGTCTAAGCAAGCCTTTTTGGATAATTGCAGGGTAGGGAAGACGGAGAAAATGAGACGAATAGAAGATTGTGACGGAGAGAGAGCGATGGCACCACAGTGTGCCAGTCAAAAGACCTGAACTGATGGAGCAGTACCCTGATATCAATGGCGGTTAAATACAAGTTTCTTTGACCACTCTTATTCCTCGAAAGCCAGGGTGGTAAATAGGCCACTGTCAACATGCATGTCCTTTCACGCAGCGCTGATGCTTCCTCCAACTGTTTTTATGAAGCTGTGCAGACACCCACAAGGCTAAAATTTCTAATCACCGGCAGGAGTGACCAAACAAGCGTCTAATTACCGTAATATTAATCTGATAATTACCATCAGGTGCTGCGGCAACCGCTTGATATGAGGTGTCTCACATTCGCCACAGACAGAGATGCAGAGTCACAATATTAAAACATTATTTGAAAATGCATTGCTCCATGTAGACGATCTCTTAAGATCGAAAGACAAGGGCCACTCATACAACAATGCCTACATACAATAAGTGGCCTATGTAAGCCAACTTATGTCCCATAGTACTGGATCTAAACCCCTGCCTTACTTCGATAAGGAAGCTACAATACAAGATTTGATACAATTCATAGAAATGTAGATATAGAAATGTGGCGACTCCACTGAAACAACTCAGGCACAACCCAGACTTAGCATTAAGGTTATTATAGACCGTTCACTAGGACCTCCATACCCTCCCACAAGAAGAAAGGAACAGAATGCCTGTTCTCCAGAACTGAAAGATACTGGCCAAGTTTCGGGATGTTTCAATATGTTGGTATATCAAACCATCCCTCCATGCACTGCTCTGCCTCGAAATCTCAAACATTCCAAAGCCAGGCCCCCTACTTTTCTCTGTCCATTCATATTAGGCTGGTCGTGCTACTGCAGGGACATTCTAGATTAGACATCCCTGGCCATAAACACCCTTTCTTATGCACCGCCCTCCTGCAGACTCAGCCCATTCTCCCATCAGGGTGAAAAAAGTCACATCATCTCTGGCTCTGTCGAGCAGCCCAGCATGTGTTCTAGTACCGCACAACCCCTGGAGCCATGTCAACCCTCGACAAAAGCACAGCTATCACACGGCCCTAAATTACCCCGCTCCGAGCAACGGCACCACCCCTGCAGCACCAACACCCCCTGCCACATGCTAACCACCCGTGACTAGCACTACACACTTTCTACTTCTCTTATTGTCCCTGACTGCCAGGGCCACCGCTAACTTCTAATCTGACTGTCTGAATGTTGGCAGCCAGTGAACATTTAGAAGCTTTTCACAATTCCTCAACTTCCTCCTCTATCTGGTGTACAGTGTGGGGTGTCTGGAAGATGACGGGCAGCAAAACAGCACCAGTGCCTTTTGAGAGTTGAAGGAAAAAGATAACACACAGCTAAGCTAAGGTAAGGGGATCGAATGAGCATGCCTGAAAAAATGATCATAAATATATGAAACACAGACGATTTTGCCCCTTACCTGTGACGTCACTGACTCATTCTCTCTCAGACACACCTTAAAAAGGGGACTTGACCATCCTGTCTCTTTCTCCATATAATACAGAAGGGATTTATCCACAAAACAATCAATGCTCAACCCCTTATGATGTGGCTCTGTACACATGCACTGAAGGGGATATTAATGGATGTTTTGATGTGGGAACGGTTCCTAAAATCTACACAAGCTCTACATTATTATTCTTTTTGTTGGCTATAAAAAGAATCATAATGCTGCAATCACACTAATCATAGAATTGAACCTGAACAAAACTTGCACAGAATGGTGCTACATCATGGCACAACTCTAAATTGACATATATATTGTGCACCAAAAGCTCCACAAAGGGGTTACTGCTCTTCAGAGCCAAAAGAAACGAGCACATCACACTAAAGTTCTATGGGACGCAGTAGAAAGTTTTTATCCCCTGAGATACAGCACACACTTGGCTGATCTCAGGGTGGCATCAGGGCGCCAAGCCCTGATAAGCGGATTCTTAGGAAATCTTGGCCTGTTGGGAGGGTCCACCCCAAGGGCTTACATATGCCCACTCTCCCCAACAGCTTTTAGCTGCTGTCTGTCTTGCATAAGGAGGGAGAACATAAGCTGACCATAATGAGACCACATTCATTAGGCAGAACAAGCTCACTCTATTTCTGTCGTGTTGGGATGCTTCTTTTCCCCAGGAGCCGTTATGTGTACTCTCTCTTATTCACATGCATTCACATGAACTGAGGCCCATATTGTTATGATTAATTAACAAGAGCCACGCTCCATATGCTGAGTGAATCAACACACTCAACACTCTCCAAGAAATGCAGTCACACTACAGGAGGATATCTGCTTAAAATGGACGCTACTGAAGTGAACAATCAACATTATGTTTGAGGAAGAGCTCTTTACGTCAGTGAACTTTTACTGTTTCTCAATCGGTCCGGTTATGTCAAGATTCCAGGACGTGACAGCAATCACGAGTAATCATTATAAACGTCACTTCAAGTTAGACTCAGTCTGTTTTGCCCTCCTCACACTACCGCGATAGCTGTGTTAATCAAGTGATATCACATTGTATCTATTCACAGCACATTCTATTAGTCAGACCGAATTTTAGACCAGCTCTGTTGACATGTGCTTTTAAAAATCAAGGTGCCAAAAGGGCTCATTGCATTGTAATAATAATAAAAACTTTTAATGAATGGTTCTTTGTAGAACCAGTGGTGTAAATAAGATTAGCGAAGTGTGAAGAATAATTTTAAAGACAAATCATATAATGTGAAGGTTCCAAAAATGAGCCTTAAATGGTACAGAATCATTATATTATGTGAAGGTTCTTAAAACCCAAAGTGACCCATTAGGGAACCAGAAGTGGTTCTTCTATGGCTTTACTCAAAAGAACCCTTTGTGGAGCTTTCCCAGGTAAAGCAAACTCACAGCACAGCGGTGTCTGAAATACTGTTACGCATTAACGCAAGCCTTACAGTGAAGATCAACAGAAAGGTACTTTCTTCTCCCACTCCATTCCCACCCGCCTTACCTGGAGCGCTGCTCTGCACGGTCGGACATAGGAAAGCCTGGAAGCTGGACACGCACAGTTCACTCACTGTCCCCATCACTTGGGTCCGTCAGAGCTCTGACAACCTTGTGAAATGCCAAATGTGTCAGCCAGCTCTGCTGTCTCGCAACTTCCTCCGTCTCTCTCTCTCTCTCTTCTCTAATTTCTTCTCTTCTCCGAAAGAAGACGAGTGTGTGTCAGCATCAGTCCAGCAGCCATTCTCGAGGCTTTAAGTGGCTCCCTCTTTGCTCCGTGGGGCTACTGCTCTTTAACTGGTCATACCTGAATGTGTGCAACTGCGACTGTGTGTGTGAGTGTGAGAAAGAGAGAGAGACAGACAGACAGACAGACAGAACGACCCCTCCTGCAATAATTCCAGTACGTCGCTGCAGCAATTTGCTGAAATCTCGCAACCACACTCAGCCTTCTCTTTTAGTCGCACAGCGTCTTAAACTCAACACTGTAAACCCCTATTCCCCCTCCCTTCTCTGCTGACATGTTTGACTGTCTCCCTCCCTCCTTGCCTCCGTCCCCCCCTCTCCCTCTCCCTCTCCTTCTCTCTCAATCTGTCTCTATTATTTTCTTTATTTCTTTCTGTCTTAATGCTCTATATTTATTTTTCTCTTCCCTTATTTTTCCTTTCTCTCTGTCTGGCCCCTCTGAACACACACATCAGTGCATTAATGCAAGTCAGCAACCAGACTGACTCGCCTTCCTCTTTACACACACACACACACAAACATTCCCAATCAAAACAACACATTTCTCTCTAAAACCACACCCACACACAGCAAAAGTTCTGAGGGACGGAGGACACAGATACAAACGCTGTAATATCATCCTTCACCTAGCAGTTTTGTGGTTCAGAAGAAGCATTATCTTGTTTTTACTGAAAGAGTTTTTAATGAAATCTGATTGCTGATGATGTTTCCAGCGTTCTCCCATTATAATAAATAACCATAAAATATTCTCATACTTTTAAATCTCCACATATTAATCACAATGATAATGTTGCCTGGCAACAGGTTGCAGAGGTGATTTGCTGCTCCGCTGTAAGAAATGAAATTATTTATTTGGTTTTTTTCGTGAATTTACTCACAGTTCCACTGACAGTGGTCCTAGTATTGTATACAGTAGAGTACAACACAATACACACATGTACACACTCCTACCTACACTCTAATAACACACTCTAAGCCTCGTGGTCCTCCTCAAATCCAGTTACATGAATGAAGAGGCTGTATGACCTCAGAGTTGCCTGTTTATTTGTATAGTGCAGCTCAATGACAAGTTCAGTCAGATCCATGTTTTCTTCACAGCTGAATATCTTATGCTGTTGACAACTTTGATTGTATTCCAAGGAATTTGGCGTGGAGACCGCTGTTTCAACCAAGGTGGGACTAAGTTGGGTTCTCTAAATACATACAAATAGGTCATTAACCAGAGCAGGTGTTGCTGATTGTGGCTGAAACCTGACTTCTCAGGAAGGTAGATCTGAGGAATAGGTTTAGTGATAGCTGCCCTACAGCAAGGACTTTCTTACCTGATCCTCACTGTGTGGTCTAACACTTTCCAGCACTGTCTTCTGGCCAAAAATGCAAAAATGAATAATGTTTTTTAGTTCCCTAAAGAGCCAAAATGTCTATAAACAAAAGAGCCAAAATGTCTATAAACAAAAGAGCCAGTTACCTTTTCAATCAACAGATTATTTCTCACATAATTTATAACATATTATTATTGTTACGTCCCAAGGCACGTAACAATTATGCAGCATTTTACATTTTGGTACAGGTGTAGCTGCATTCAAACACAGATGTGTTCTTAGCTTACTCTCATCAATTACAAGAGTTTCAACTAGGGATGCACCGATCGATCGGCCACCGATCGGAAACGGCCGATTTTTGGCCTGATCGGCCTGATCGGTGATCGGCC
>JBBPCW010000027.1:827045-847255 GCA_037974425.1 Phenacogrammus interruptus | reverse complement strand
CGGTCTTGGGAATCAAACCCGGACTTTCTGGTCGCAGGGCGAATGCCCTAACCACTAGGCTACCAGCTGCCCAATAAGCTGTGAACACAAGCTGGAACCTAAGCATTAGTGCCAGTGGTTTACTGTTCCATGCCAGGGCTTTACTGAAGGGGTCACGACACAAAAACTGCAACATAAAAAAGTAAATGTATTTTATGATCTGTTATGAGCTTCATATAAAATATATGGACTGTCTTTTACAAGCTTAATAAGTATCCCACAAATTGTGCACACATCTTGGCTTGGTACCATTTCTAAATAAGATTAAATAGGGCTAAAATAAATAAACATATTAATGGATCTATTGACCACTGGTGCATTGATTGCCAGTTTTATCCCCATCTCATGTTGTAGAAACTGAAAAGGACAGTTTCTTAACATTTGTGGGCTTCATTCAACATCCTAGCTATTGGACTGGCTAACCCTAACTTCATTCACTTCGATCAGAAAAAAAGGTGAACAAAAGTTAAGGCAGAAGAAATAGAAGTACATATAACATATGAGATCAATAGATAACACATCAAATTTGACTAATAAATACTACACATTTGTGGAGTCCCCCGTTGGCAACGCCCTATATGACAGTAATGGCTCTGATGTAACATGACACTGGTTTCAGTTTACTAATTGTATTGACCATTTTGTCAGCCATTCAAGTGCAATTTTCTTGAAATCCATGACTTTATATTTACGGTGGTGGCTCAAAAACAAATCTAGAGGTTCTATAATTACGCTAACCCACATTAGTTGGGTGAACTATAGCTTTAAAACGGCTTGACAGGACGCAGGCCAGCCAGAGCAAGAGCATGCTCGGCAAGTAAACTGATTAGGGCTTGCATTTCAGGGCTTAATGCGCCTTATGAGATTACAGAATGGATGTAATAGAGAGGCCCAGAGCAATACAGACATAAGAGTAGAAAATGGGTGGTGGCGGCTTAGTGGGTAGGATACTTGCCGCTGGACCAAGAGGTCATGGGTTCGAATCCTACCTTAGGCACACCACCATTGGGTCCCTGAGCAACACCTTTAACCCCAAGTTGCTCCAGGGAGACTGCCCCCTGTAGTTAAGGAATGGAAGTCGCTTTGGATAAAAGCATCTGATTAATGTAAGTCAAAAATACACCAAAAAAAAATTCAGCAGAGCATTTGCTGAGTTTATGTTTCATCTAAGGGTGATCAATTCAGAAAACAGCTCACAGCATGGAATGCTTTTCTCAGAGCAGAAGGCTCTGGGGGGCTGAGGCAGATTAATAGAACACTGATTTGTATGTGCCATCAATTAGTCCACAGGGCGCTCATTCAACCCCCACTGAATTGTGCTGTGCGTTTGGTGGCCTTTTTTTTCTTCAGGACATAAATGTCTAAATGTCTGTGTAATTAGTGCACAGCCAGAAGATTGTGAAACATGGCTGTGTTAAGTGGGGGGACCCCTATATTATCTCTTCTTAACAGGCGTGAGGGGATAACTCTCGCAGTCTGTGTCTAATACTATTCCTGTCTATTTCACCCACTCTCGCTCTCTCTCTCACACACACACAGCCTGTCTCTCTCTCCACTACTCTTTTACACAGCCTCTGTCTCACTCTCCATTATTCTCTCACAAGCACAAGTTGTCTCTCTTTTTCTATTTCTCTTTCTCCATCACTCTGTCACACAAACAGCCACACTCTCTCCATCGCTCTCTCACTTTATCACTCTCTCACTCTTTCTCTCTCCATTACTACCTCACACTCTCTCTTTCTCTCTCTCACACACACACAGTCTGACTAGTGCATTTCCCTTCAACTGCTAATCAAATTCTGGTGCATTTAACTCTTTGCAGATTCTCTCCGCAATCCTGTGAGAGATGATCTCCTGCCTCTGCAGCCTATGTTCTGATCTGAGCTGCATCATGCACTTAGCGGGCCTCGCAATGAATAATTAAAAAGAGTCTTTCCATTCTGGTGAGCAAGAGAAGTACAGCATGGTCTCCACAGTCATGCATCATTACAAAACAGGGACCTGGCAAGTGCATGATCTCATACCTGAGTGCGTGTGTTGGGGGGGGGGGGGGCGTGTTGGGGGTGATGAGACATTACTTCTGCTGGAATTGTCTTGTTATAGTTATGAAATCTGCTCCTGACAAACCCCTGATCTTCCCAAAACCATTCTGCATCGAGGGAGTTCTGAAAAAGTTCTAACTTCCATGTGTGGCCTTAACACATATGGAATTGGATGAAAGTGGAAGTTTGGATACAGTAGAATGAATGGACAGTCACCAAAAGTGTGGATATCTTTATCAAGCACATCTAGAGGTGGCCATGGTCATGGGGGACCAGCATTGCAGCAGAATCCTCTCTCTCTCTCTCTCTCTCACACACACACACACGCACACACGCAAGGACATTAAGCTTCATCTATTAATAATGAATCAGTAGAACAGTAGTTCGTACGTTTTCATTAAGCTGCACCTGTTAATGGTCACATCAGTTCAGATTAGTGAGGAGGGAAGCGTGACTTACCGAATCCTCCTTCCTCCATGGCCAGTGAGTGACAGGGGCGTTCTCAGGCTCTTTCCCACTCTTCCTTTTCCTCTCTCAGTCTGCCCAGCCAAAGACCGGCTCTCCGCAGAGGCGCAGGCTGCCTCTCGGTCCCCCCACCCCGGCCGTCTGCAGCCCCTGAACCGCTGCGGAGGATCTGTCAGCTTGCTGGAGCCACACCACCCTCCACCCATGCCGGAGAGTGGGCGGGGCTAGTGTATGGGCGGTGCCCTCACGCATCGTGACGAAGGCACAGAGGATGCTACACTTTATGGACAAAAGTATTGGGACACACCTGTTTTGGTTTGGGCTCGGTCTCTTTCTACCAGTGAAGGGCACTCTTAATGCTTCAGCATACCTTGACATTTTGGCCAACGCCCATGCTCCCAGGATCGTAGACACAGTTTGGGGAAGGCCATTCCAGCATGACTGTGCCTCCATAAAGACTTGGCTGGGTGAGTTCAGTGTGGAAGAACTTGAATGGCCCGCACAGAATCCTGACCTCTACCCCACCCAGCACCTTTGGGATGAACTGAAATTGTGTTCCAAGACTTCTAGTCCAGCATCAGTGCCTGACCTCATAAATGTTCTGAATGAATGGGTACCAATCCCCTCAGATATTTGAGTGAGAAGAACCTTGTAAAATCATAAAAACCTTCACACAATGTAGTGTCTACATACATTCTGGGGTGCTACCTTGATAATCATGTATATTTTATACAAAAATTGTATTTTAAAAAAGCTGATGTTGGATGAAAAGGCCCGATTCACAATGGAGAAGCCAAATTCATTTCAATGTTTCTAAATGGGGTGAGGCAACAGCTCATCCACATCAAACTTGTCAAACCAAGTCTTTATGGGCCTCAAATTGTGCATGGAGAGTCATGCTGGTACAGGAAAGTGCCGTCCTCGGACTGCTGCAAGCATAATTATCTAAAATATCTTTGTATGCTGTAACATTACCTTTGACTAGAGCAAAGAGGCCAAGCCCAGAGCAGATGTTTCACAGCATAAGTTTCCTGATCTGACTTGTGGCAAAGGCAGTATCTGACATTCAGCCGGTCTCAGGATCTGCCTATGGAGATTGAATGGCCATGTTGCTTCATTTCATGCACCTGTTAGCAAAGGGTGAGGCTGAAACAGTATTAGGAGTGTCGGTGTAGCAGAAATGCATTTAAATGACTTGTTTATAAGTAGGGTAAACACTTTTAAAAAAAATGAAAAGAAAAAATCTCAGGATTGATTGTGCATGTTGTTAAATGTAACCAAAGTCTTCTGCTTAAAGGCTGGAAAAAAACATTTTATGCAGCTTTCAGCTTGGCCCAACAAAGCATTTTTCACACGACATCACATATCAGCATTACTCAGCAACTGCACCTTGAGAATGTGACATTGTATTTCCATAGAACCAAACACTCAACCTAAGCATAAAACTACTTTTCTTCCTGTTGAAAGTAGTTTCTTCTCTCAAAAACAATATTTTGTTACTAATTTACTCTTTATAGCAGCTGGGTTTGAAAACTCAAGTCCAAGGACAAGTTTTTTTTTCACAAAAATCACAACTTTATTGCACCAGTATATTTATAGTCATGTATCCTCAATATCGAATGTCTCTTCTTCGTCTTGAAAAGGCGGCATAAAGGTACAGAACCAGCGGTGCAAATATAACATGAAGACCAGAACTTGTTCTTCAGCATCAGTTCTGCTGAAAAGATCTCGAGTGACATTTCTAACACCAACACATTCTACAGAACTTTTTTTTCCTCTTCTGGATTTTTAAGTACTGCCATAAAGGAGAGTCCTGACTGAGAGGAACACGTCTCAGACAAGACACTCAGGACAACTAACCACTGAGAAGGTTTTCCAGTTACAATTCAAAAACCTTGTTTAATATATTAGGTTTCATTTGTGAATTACATGTGCATTTTTATATGCTTCTTGCTTTTAAATTAGAAAGTAGAACTTTCAAAATCTCCTACTGATTTTTTAAATAAATCATTTCAAGGCAACTTTTCTAAAATGGAAGTATGGGGGAGGGGGGGGGGGTGTCTCATCTACAAGGATGTTTAGGAAGTCACAGAGAGCACGAGTGGGACTGTACAATGTTCTATTCAAGAAAGCGTCACGTCTGACTGTGGATAACAGACCACTTGTCTGTGGTCACAAATCTGGAATAAAATCATTTTTTTTTTGTCCCAAAGCGTTATAGTACATTTCCAGAGACATTCATCTCTGTATAAAGAATGACTGGCGAACATGAGTGGGTGGGGACTGGGAACGATGGCTGGGTTTGTACAGAAGGTTTGAGAGAGGGACACAGCGTGATGTTCGGATTCTGTGGGGCGCTTCCTGAGGTGAACCCCGCTTTCAGGTGACCTGTGAAACTTGCATAGAGTAGAAAGAATGGCAACAAGTTTGTAAAATGGGATCTGAGCAATAACCCTCCCTGCTGAACTGCGTGGAATGGAGTATAGTGCAGCCCCTCCAGCAATGACAGGGATGGAGGTTCTCTCACATTTCTTAGAGGTGGCCAATACTGTTTTAACTCGGGTAAAGCCAATTAAAAGGTGCGTGTAGCTCGTTACCTTTGGATATGATTCCTTCCAACAGGGAACTAACACAGAACACTGTTAGAACAGGTAGATTAACACACCACATGCCTTCTTTTCAAGAAGGTTCCAATCTTCAAAAAGAAAATAAAAACAGAACTCATTCTTATTTAACTCGTATAACAAACCCACAACGAACTGGAAGATTCCAGGGATTTTGAATGATGCTGCATATTAAAAGGGCAATGCACTAAGCAAAGCTAGTTGCATTTCAAAATTTCAGTGTCTGACAATGGTTTGGTTTAGAATTGTACCAAAATCCGAAAATAATTCATATATTATAATGAGAAAAAAAAAACATACAAAAAGCACAAGGATCACCTTGTTTAGAAGCACTCGATGCTAAAGCGAGAAATCCGATGGTGGCTTTACATATTTGGTATGTATTGTAATATTCATGATGAATGATTTTCTAGTTTTTCCCCACAAGACTGATATTTGACTAGAGGTTCGCTGTTTCGCTTCAAGGGGGGTGGGGGGCATGGAGGTGGGGGTTGGGGTCTTGGAGGGCAACACAAAAAAACAAAGAGCACCAAGTGATTCTGAGAACAGGGTTTTGTTATGTTCTCAATAAACTGGCAGGCAGTACGAAACCGTGATCTAGGCCCAAGTGAGCCACTAGCCCATAACAGCACCGTTACCCAGTACCCTGGAGGGTCAGTTTACAGGTCAAATTTGCCTCTTGTCTTCATACAGCAAGATAGTGGCTACAGTACAATATTTCATTGTAGACATAAGTTGGATCCGAGTGGCTAGTCCTTTATTATGGTGATTTGACCCTAATGCCACAATGTAGAGGTCTGGACTGGACTGAGCCCCAAGAGAAGACCATAGCTTTGTTGCTTTAATCACTTCACAGTACTTTGCGGACGATCCTCTTATTTCTCCAGATCGTTCTCGGAGAGGCCACGCAGCATCTTGTCCAAAAAGGCATGCGGTCCAGCCAAAGAATACGAGGAAGATCCTATCTCCAAACTGCAAGAGAGAGGCGAGACGGGTTATAAATACATCAGAGCATGCGTTAAGGGCACTCGAAGTTTCTATCTTTGACACGCCCCAATTACAAGGAAGCAAGCTCCTAAAAGTGATTGTCAAGTGTTAGAAGCACATTTCAGAGCACCACAGAATTAGCTTTAGCTTTATTGTTGATCATGATAAAGCTGGAAACTACTTAAGAATATTGAGGATTGCTTGATATACTAACACCGTTCCAATGTAGTGTTAATTATGGCTTTATTAATAGTTTTAGGACAATAATCTGATGTAAGAACTTAAGACAGAGAAACAAAGCTGAGAGTTTGGCTTTGTTTTAGGTGTATTATCGACTTCCAGCAGTAGCGTGTCACTTCAATCAATGCACTATGCAAGAGTCATTTGAGGACTGTCACGACCCATTCTTACCCTAGGCTCACCCCTCGTGTCAGTAGCGATAACTCAAGCTGTTCCTCCTTCCTCCTGGAGTGACGGACCACATGTTGCGATGGTCTTGGATCTTCTGGAAGACATTACCACTCCTTCTCCTCTCTTTTTTGAACTTCTTTATTTTCTTTTCCTGCCGATTTATTCACAACAAACGAAGATGAGAACACTTTTGACCAACAAATCAGCTTTCAGCCTGCAGAATACTCTACAAAGCTGACATGGAATTCATTTTTATCCCTACTCCATAGAGATCAATTACAACGGTGACACGACTGTGGAACTTGGTAAAACACTGTACTATAAACATTTCATGGCAAATGTCAAGCAGTGTCATGACAGATTACATCCATATTATGACAGTCACGTTAGCATTCATTGCTGTGAAAGATAGTATAGAGTTCAAGCTTAAGACATTCATTTAAGTCTCTGTTGTGACTTATGGGCAATGCCCCTGTGATATGAACTCCTACCATGTTTTACAACATTTAGAAGGGTTTAAGTAAAGGTTTGTCCAAAACCTGTATGTCAACAAAGCTTTTAAAGTAACTCACCTTTCCTCTGTCGAACTCTTCATCCCATTCATCAATCACCGTGTCATATTTGGCAGAGCGTACATCCTCAATAGCATCTCTGCTGATGGCAGAGTGCTCTCCCTCCCAACTAAGGACTGATGAAGAACAAACACTATTAATCAAACGTTCAGACCAGGTTCATTGAGGACTGCACACATGCAACATTAGACAACAAAATCACAATTTAGTCAACAAGAAATGTCAATAGCAATATTTTCCAGTGTTTCTCATTGATGCTATTTGTTATGCTATGTTATTCCAGCTCTATCACACCTGCTTTCATTTATGATTGTCTTGAGCCCTTCATAAGCTCAATTAGGCACATTAGAGCAAAGGAAACTGAGAGGTCATTCAGGTTTAACTGCTCCCCATTTATCATATTATTCCCCAACATGATACAATCATTTTATAATGCAGGTCTTCAATAGTACTTTATTACTACTGCTTTTTAACAGTGCAAAAACTTATTCCAAACGACCATTTCTGTCAATGGTTTCTCCACTCAGCTGCGTTACTTACTTAGATAGATATTATACCAAGCATTTCTGTAGGTAGTATAGTCTATTCATATTGTGCTGGTTTTCTTTCTACAGATGTTCATTTAGATTTATTTAGACTTATGTAGACTTATTTTATTTTATATTATTCTTGTGTCTGTCTGTGTGTTGTGGCAGTCATTGCATAAGCAATTTCCTCCAGAATCGATAAAGTTTTCTGATTCTAGATTCGACTCCTGGCTGGGATTGTGTGTGACAGACAATAAAGGTAACCTAGGTGGAAAATTGCTTTGTTCAAAACAGAGCGCCAAGAACCAAGGAGAAGCAGATAAAAATAGCTTAAGCTACTAAAACATTTATTTAGTCAGTTTATGGCTGCAGAGTCAGATGTGCTTTAATTGCTTAGTTACCGAGGCAACACCAGTGTCTGCCTCAGTCTCTGGTCTCACACGCACAGTATACAAGCAAATATATACACAATATCAGTAAAGTGCAATAAAATGTCAAACATGGCAACAAAACTGAAACTATACAACAGCAAAGGCATAATGAAAAGGGACTACGAGCAACAAAAAAAGCCAGACTCACCTTCAGTTCCATACGCTTTATCTGCGGCATTCCGAAGGAGCTCTTCGACCACATGAGAGCTTTTCTTGCCGTCCCAGGCCATGGGGGCAGGGGGAGACTCTTTCTCCTGTGTGTCTTCTGATCCAGCAAAGCTCTTGATGCGCTTGTAGCCGTCCTGAACCTGACTGTCCCAAACCACAACGGTAGCTGGTCCTGTTGGCCAACAGAGCAATGAAAGACAGCATGCTTACAATATAATAACTGATTAAATATACTTTTTAAAAACCTAACTAAAACATATCTTATTGTACCTGTGGTAGGTTTGCACCTCTCCGTCTCTTTATGGTTCATTTGGCTAATCAGCTCATCTCCAGCAGAGCCTTCATAGGTTTCCACAGCTTCCCTCTGCTTCGTCTCTTCTCTTTTCCTTTTTTTGGCTTTCTTCTTTGATTCACTAAAATTCCGCAGCCCTGCATCCATCTGTGCCTCCTCATTCGCTCCACCAGTTCTGCAGAGAGGTAGGAAAAAGGGAATCATTCTCATTAGATTGCTTGTTTCAAAATTAATTAAAGGATCCAAAACACCGATTCAGGCTTTCATAACTTTTTGTCTTGATTATTTTCAACACTATTGCTAGTTTGTGCAAAACTGTCATGCTCTTGTCCTTGCATTTACCAAGTAGCCTGAATACTTCGCCCCCATTTTTCACAAACTTTGCTGCCCACATCTATTAAATTCAGTTTAAGCTCTTCATCACCTTTAAAGCTCTCCGTGGTTCTGCACCTCACTACCCCACCGAACTGCTTCACACACTTACTCCTACCCTTTCTTTACATATATTACTGGCTTATTGACCCACAATTCTCTTCAATGAGTGGCAGATCTTTCTGTGTTATGCCTCCCAAACTTTGAAACTCCCTCCCTCTGAATCTTCACAATGCTTCCTCACTGGCTTCCTTCAAAACATCACTTTTCTCTCAGTATTATGCCTCTTTCTATCTGAACTTTCCTGCTATTGTACTCTGTGTTGCACTTTGGACTCTTTAATGATTGTCTACTACTGTCTGGACTACTCTTTGAGAAAGGCGCAATACACAAATATTATAAAGAAAATATCATTAAACCTTTCAGAATTTTCAGGGTTGCCCTTGGTCTCGCCGATGTCCTCTCTGAGCTTCTGCTTTTTTCTCTTCTTTTTCTTTTTCGAAGTGGAGCCTTGCGAGGCTGGTCCAAGTGAGGGTAACGGCAGAGTCTGGTGGGGCACTGACTGACTCTGAGGTTGGGCCTTAGGCTCAGTTTGTTTCGATTGTTTAAGCTCTGTGGACGGTTCTGATGGCTTTTTTGCCCGCTCTGAACTTCCTTTAGCATCTACGCCAATCCTCCACATGTCTCCAAGCAACCAGTCTTCATCCTGAGGCGGCAGCTCAAGGTGGGACTGCACACCCTCTCTGTGAGCCTCAAGACCATTGGACTCCTCCTCCCTTTTCCTCTTCTTCCGTTTTCTTTCTTTCCTCTTCTCACTTCTGCTGTCGGGCTCCTCCTGCTGGGGTGTGGAAAGAAGCTTGCTGTTGGGGGCGTCTACCTCTGAATGCCGGCGCTTCTTTTTCTTCTTCTTCTTTTTCTTTAAAGTGGGACTGCTAAGTCCATCAGCAATGGCTGCATCAGATTCCACGTTTTTCTGACTCTTGATTGGTCCAGGGCTGCTGGGAAGGTGGGGCTGAAGCTCACTGACAGCTGAAGAGAGTGTGGGATTCTTTGACGAAGAGGAGGAAGAGGAGGGTGGTTTAAGAGGGCTCAGATTTATTAAAAAATTATTCGCACGTGATGGCTGGGTCTTGGGTGAATGGAATGGAACCCTGCAAGATAAAAAAACAAACAATCTTAAAAGGGGAAAAAACACTAGCAGAATAGAAATAAATATATAAAAATCATGTGGGAACATGTTAGCTATGCCTCATGCTTCAGCATCTGGATAGAGCCCTGGGTAACTCAGTGGTACCACTAGCAGTCCTGGGATTCGAACCAACAAGTCTCTATCACCCCACCGCCATTGGGTCTCCACATTCTACCCCAAACCGAATAAAGATAAAACACACCAGCAGAGCAGATAAGGCGGCAGTACCTGTGGTGCTGGGAAGGTGAAGCAGGGGCAAGCAGGTGAAGTTGAGCTGGATGCGTGGGGTCACAGGACTGATGATGTGATGAGGAGGGCGGTGCCTCAGTGCTGCTGCTGTGGTTGCTGCTGTGGCTGTTCGGGGTCCGGCTGAGACTGAGACTGGGACTGGGACTGGCCTGCAGTTATTGACATAAATAAAAACTTGGTGGTCGAAAGAAAAAAAAGAAATAAAAATAAACCATAGCCAAGGAAACATGGTGAAGATAGAGGGATCCAAACATGGAGGGAAATCAAGACCAGAACACGAACAAAAACAAGGAGAGAAAAAAAAAAAAAAGGCATGGCAGAGAAGAATTAGAAATGGTTAGAAATAAAGAATACAAAAGCAAAGGAAGACAAATAAATTCTAAAAAGGACAGTAGGGCCAACCTGAGTCAACAGTATAGACACAAGAGCAGACGCAAAAGAGACCTAACACTGCACTGATCAGTGGGACTATGCAACCCAATGGGATAACTTTCAGTCATGAACGTCCGCTGGAAAAGAATGGAGGGGCAGGCAGCAAGCAAACATACACACATACATAACTTTCAAAATAGGGCTGAGTAATTATGTGATCATCATTGCAATATAAAACAATCTGGTTTTTTGTTGTTTTTTTTAACCCTCCTATTACGTTTTGGGTCAATATGGCTCCAATCAATGTTTGTCTCTAAAAAAATAAATGACTTTTTTGTTTCATATTTAATGACTTTCCATATATTTAATACAGACCAACTGGGAAAACCCTAAACTAACATGTTTTCAGTGTACAGTACACATTTCTTATGCATCAGTGTTCATTAGGGTTAATCTGACCCCAGATAATGTTAGCTGTATAAAACATCATCTATAAAAAAAACATTCCTCTGGTTTCGGGCTGTAAACAAACATTATTGAAGACTCATCTGTTCAGAGAGCATCTCATCTCCTGATGATCTATCTTCTAGTACTACTCGTACATAAAAAAGCACTTAGAATTCCCCTCTGGTTCAACAACAAAACCTTCCTTGTGTTTTCATGCATTGTAAGCCACTTTGTATAAAAGCATCTACGAAATGCATGTAATGTAAAGAAGGGGAAAAATATTTTCCATGAAAATACTGATATTTTCTGTGCCATGTTTTATTTAACAGCACTGTTTAGGTAGTCAACAAAGAAGCAAAGTACCCGAGACATACCCTTGGGTAGCAATTTTAATTTCATCCATTTTCATTGGTTTACATTGCTGGAGTCACACTGACCCCAAGAACAAAGGATGTTGGTAAATTTAAACATAACATGAGGGTTAAAGTCAGTTATTGAGTTCTTGAGCAATCTTGGCAAATATCACAGTCTGACTGCCCAGCCCTATGCCACAACCATGAGTACACGGATCATGCAGCAAGGTAAAGTAGCAGCAGATGCACTCACCTTCTTGGCGGACAGGGCCAGCCTCTTTGCAGGAGGCGGAGACATGGTGCTGTTGGGCTCGGACGTGATGTTGGTGAGGGCCGGTGGTTTCAGCTTCGCCGTCTTCTGCTCCTCTGTAGCTGCTCGCTCGGCACCTTTAGCCGGAGAGGCAGTCCCGTTCACGCTGCTCTTGGCAGAGGCGGACGCATCTCCCACGGGTGCACTTCTGGTGCCAATCGATTCCTGGAGGTCAGAGGCAACAAGCCGCCCTTAATGTTTTAGTCTATCCAATCCACCCACAGACAGTTTTAAATGACAAATCAATGCCAACTATTAAAGGTTCACCAATTCTACATATACACCACTTTACATCTGCACTGTCTGTTAATTAACACTGGGCTTCTACTTTGCCAATTTTTCCAACAGCTTTAATTTGATGAATCCTCATGTAAGTATCTTCACTATTTTTTCTCCATTTTTCCTTCACACTGACATTCTTGACTGTTTATATAAAAAAGGCATGCAACGAAAATGCAGGGGCGTTGTTTACTCATTAGTTACTGTCAAACATACATTTATTCCTAAAGTAGTCGAAATTATACTGGCATTCTCACAAGCAAATATTGCCAAAATGATGACTTTTACAGCTGTTCACTCACAGCTTAAAAAAAATAAAATAATTTCATTAATTAAACAATGTTCATTTCTAATAACGAAACCTACAGATTAGGGCCACTAGAAACATGTGCTGTAGTTTAGGGACAGCACCTTGGACTCGGAGGAGGTGTCCGCTGATGAGGAGTCCGATAGGGATTTGAGTGAGGTAGACAGCACCAGGCTGCGGCCCTCGCCGCTGCCCTTCTTGTCAGGGTCCGACTTGGCGACGCCATTGGTGGAAACAGTGGATGAACTGCCACGGGCCTGAGGCTGAGGAGCTGGCTTCTTTAGTTTCTTGAACGGCTCCTCAATCAGCGTTGGGCCGCCTGGCAGCCTGGGCATGGCGTGGGCGGCAGGTGTTCCATTCGCCAGTTTGGGCGACTGGATGCCTGAGCCGTTCCGGGCCACAGGAACGCCCAGACCTCCGTCCACAGACTGGATCTTTCTCAGCTGAGCTGTGTCCAGCTTCTGTTGGAGTACAAAAGTAAAAAAGTTATAAATCACTCCTATACATAACACTTACACGAGCAGGCAACATTCGGTTTTACATAGCTAGCACTTCATGTAATGGCTCAAAAAAAATATATACTAGCAGCCATCTAAAACCATTTTAGCTCTCATTTCAAGTCTGTTTAAGAATAATTAATGGTTTGAGACAAGTGGATAGACTTTTGCAGACATAGTTTGCAATGTGCTTCCATTACTCGTGTGTGTAATAAGCATTAATATGTGTGTTCTGTAATAACTAACACCACGCAATTAGAAAAATCTCAGTTTAGCAAATTCCTCCTAGATATGGAAATCATGCCAATATGCTGACCTTGGTAACCTGTGGAGAGGACAAAGGTCCATTAAGTGTGATCCTTTTCAGCTGTTCGGGGGTCATGTTGCTCCTCCCAGAATGCATCAGATTTTGCTTAGCATTTGGACCGTCTGTGTTCTTCTTCTCAGGAATCCTACAACAACAGGATATCAGTCTCATAGAACATTTCTTTCTGAAACAGTACTTTTAAAAAATCACTGTAAGGAAGAAGAGAGCCTTTGTTTTACCTCAGGTAAAAGAGAACATAAGCCTGCTGATTGAGCACAACCTTGATGTTACTGGAATGCACCATCGAGTCATTCATCTGGTACCACTGCCCGTTACTGGCCTGTGCAGAAAAAATGTCAAATTAAAATGTTAATAACATTTGGAATAAACATAAATTCTGACAAACTGAGAGGTCTTAAAAAATCTCTTCACTAAATAATAAAGACTGCAAATCCTCTTAGATCAAGTACTCTCATTCTGAAATTGGTTTGGGGGGTGTAATAAAACCACTGCTCTAAAAATGACTACAGCTATCAGTCAATTATGTAGTGGTTCCAGTTGTTTACAATTTTAATGCTTTTTGAAGATGTGTCCACACAAACAAACAACCCACCCCCACACACCCACCCACCCCCACACCCACACACCCACACACCCACCCCCACACACACCATTTAAAAACCTGAAATGCAAAATTATCCAATTTATCACCTCCTGCATTTCCATTATAATCACCTTGACGTAGCAGTAGTAGTGGCCAGCATGGCAGCTGTACCCAGAATGCACTAGAACTGCATAGAGGCCATACATCACTGGGTCTCCTGAGCTCTGAGACATGTACGGACGAATGTTCAAGAACTCAGGGTAGCCAACATCCTTAAAAAAAAACAAAAAAAAAAAAACACATACACACAAAATAAATATCCTGAAAACCATAAACAAGGTTTGTATTATTTAGTATTAAAACAGACAAAAGTGTGACCCCTTATCACTCACCTTGGTAATCTTTCCCCCACTGAAGTTGGCAAATCGCTTAAGGGACAATGTGAGCACATTTGATGTTCGATGGACTGTAAAGCGCTTCGTTGCTGGAACTTTCTTCTTACACCTGGAACATTATACACACAACAAACATGTTTCTGGTTTTGATTTTTTCTTCCCTCACACTGTACAGTGAAAAATATTTCCCTAGAAATACATCCACAACTCACTTGGCACACATGTAGGCATTTTCACCACTTAAAACGTCTGGCTTGACAAACAGTTCCAGGGCACGGACGATATTGGCTGCTTGCTGTAGGTGAGATAAAAGGAGGATAAAAGATAAGTAAACACAGAGAAGGGATACATCCCTCACATGGATTATAGATACCCCTGATTAAAAAAAAAAACAGGCATTAAGGTACAAGTTCAGGACACTCACCCGAATCTCCACAGCTATGTCCAAATAGGGGTCATACGTGTCCGACACACTTTTACAAATGGAGCACTTCACTAAAGAGAAAGAAGAGGATATACTTTGTTTTACACACTAATTTCATCTGACTGATCAACTGGTCACATTCTGGTGCTCAAATGCAAGCTGACATTTTATTATTAAACCTGGATCTCACAAGATCTCTCATTTTAACCCTTTATGACTGAAAGGGTCACCACAAAAATTCATGACATGAGGCACTTAAATATAAGTAACAGACATTAACTCAATTCAATTCACTTTCATACAGAGAGGCAGAACTTTGACAGTATATCTGCAATTCCCCCCCCAAAAAATAATCACAGATCTACATCCACAGAACTATCAGCACATTACAATAGAGTTTTAAAACTTTTCAGTGCAGCCTTGTTTGTTTACGTGCTCTCACTATCTACTTTTAGGATTTGGGTGGCAATCAGATTCAGTTTTAGGTCATTTTCTATGTTTCTATATACATCTGGAAAGGGTATGCAAATGTTCAAGCACCACAGCATTAACAGTTTGATCAGTGGCCTTTTATTCATGCCATTTTGTTTTGTTGCGGTCGATGTTATCTGTTAAACACACCATCCAGCAGATTGTAATCAGCCAGTCCAATTCAATCAGCCATGAGCCCGAGACCTTCTCATGCAGCTTTACTGTTATTTTCCTTAAATGTGAAAAATGTTCCTGCAGTTTCAGAAAAAAATTAAAGCTGATCTTTGGAAGAAGGGAGTTTTGTCTTACCTCTCGACCTCAAGTAGCCCCCAAAGATCTGGTGGACAAGCGTAGTGGCCTGTGTCTGCCTGTCCAACCTGTCAATCAAGAAAATGAGCATACTTTACAAACAAGGAGGATTTTCTACTATTCACTCTTGCATGGGTAGTGTCACAAAAGTAAATACTGCAGTAAGAGTAGAATCATACTTTGGGTAACCGTTAAGACAAGCTTTCTGCATGGCATCGATGGTGTACCGCAAAAACTCATGCGCGTCCTCTTGGCTGCCGAACCGGAAGTGGCGAGCAATTTCTGTAAAAAGAAGGACATTGGTGCATGCAGCTGAGCACAATCAAGTTCCTTTCCCCAGAACAGGACTGAATATGTAACCAAAAATATCCTGAAGATAACCCCAAAGTACCGATGAGTGAAATGTTGGTATGTTTTCATATACAGCACTTCCTTTTAAAAAGGGAACTTGAGACTCCATAGAAAGGATGTATTCAGGTGAAGTCAGACAGATAGACATAATAAACAGCTAAAGAGAGGAAAATACAGGCAGGTCTCAACAGGCCAAGCGTGCATCTGCAGAAGAGAGACCAGGCCCCGCTGTTCTCACTTATGACAAACTGATAACACTGCTGTGAATTTGTGCTAGTGCTGCATCTGCCCCACTGCAACCACAAGACAGACACAGAGGGCAAGACAGACACAGAGGGCAAGACAGACACAGAGGGCAAGACAGACAGAGACAAAGCACAAAAGGAACAGAAGGGGGAGCCGGAACACACACAACATCTCAGTGACTGGCACCATCCCCAACAGGAGCTAAAGCTCATGACTAAACCCTTAATCACAGACCACAGTCAGTGAGACTGTGTCTGAAGTGTGGTGAGAGTACATTCTCACACACTTCCTGACAGAGTTGAGTCATGTAGGTGAATCGTGCTTTCTTGTAACCACATGACAACAACAGCTTCGAGCACATGCACCTGTCCGAGAGCAGCACAGAGCATCTTACTTTTCAGGTCACGGATGAAGGACACAGGCTTGATGGCGTTGCCCGTGTTGGCAAAGGCTTGGATGATATGGTTCTGCATTATACAGATCATACAGAATCCTGACTGGTGACCTAGATGAGACAAGAAAAACATTGTTACTGTTGTTATAACAAATGAATTGCTCACATATAGGGCAGTAGAACACATATAGACACACAACTGTACAAGTGAATTAATCAACAGATAATAAGAAGTGTGGCCTTGTCACAATCGTTTTAAAAGTTTGCTAGATACCTCTGCTTAGGTGTTTTCTTCTCGGCGGAATGAAGGCAACACTGGGTTTCTATGGAGAGCCACATCAGACTTGCATGTGTTGCATGCGATTATTTTATCCTCGGCTGTCCTGACAGCAATTTATCTTTTCTAAAGCATTAAAATATTCTTGTCTGGGACCCCCTGAACCAGCCAAAGCCCACTGGTCACCGTGAGTTTGTGAAATTAGTCAGAAATCAGTGTAAACTATCCCAATTCTAAGCAGACTCCCTCTGTGGATTATACTCGGTGGTAAGTTGGGACTATTTTCTTCTAATTCATTGGAGTGGTAACCATTTATTCTGGTTTATGGACTTAATTTGGAGGTTTTGGGTTATTTGGTCACACTTCTAAATGTATATTCTGCTGCTAATCTAACCTTGTTTGTAGACTAAAACAAAGTGCACGCACCCACCAAGACATGATTCCTTGATTAGCCCAACTTCAAAACATTCTGATGCTAATTTATAATCTCCTACTGTTTCATTATTATACACATTGATTTATTGGGCTTGGTTTTGGACAATAACTCTGCGTAGGGCTTTACGAGATGTGGTGTAACGTCCATCCATCACAGGATAAAAAAAACCAAATGCGAATGTGAGAAATTCATAGCAAGATGCAGAATATGACAGAAGATGCAGTTACTTTCTTCTGTTGTTGCCCATTAAAACAATGTTTGCCTCAGACAGCAGACCAGTAATTTTCTGTTGCCAGAGCATATTACATGGACAAAATGTGTGTATATCAATTTGTTTATACTGTATGTCAGGACTTCAGAAAGAAAAAATGTGAGTAAGCAAGAACAGCATCTAAAAATGTGTGTAAAAACTAAGTATAAAAAAGTGTAAAAAGATAAGAATCACTTCACTTATGGTTCAGTGACTTCTGAGGGTTTTAGCTTGTACTCTTCAGTCTCTCAGCAACTTGCTTCTACACGACTTGCACTGATGCAAATCTCAGTTTCTGCCATTCCTTTTTTCGACCATCCCCGAGTTCTGTACTCACAGGCACGGCTGTGCTCCTTGGACAGCAGGTAGTTGGCCAGCGGCGGCGTGTAGGTGAGACACTGCACAGTGGAGTTGAGGAAGCAGGTGTTGCCCAGGTTGTGGAGGCCGGCTCCAACCCGGTACACCCGCTCCCACTTCATGGAGAGCTTGTTCCCTGGAAAGAGCAGCTTCTGTGGTGCGGGGATGCCATCTCCCTGCCCTCCACTAAGGCCATCCGACACTGCAGGAAAAATGACATTAGTTACAGCTGAAGGGAAAAAAATGCTTTCCACTCTTATCTGTCTACCATCAGGACACTAAAACTATGCAGACATCTAAGAGCATCACACAAGAAAAAGATGAGCGCAAACGCAGGAACGTTTTTCACTTTTTACGCACTTCAAGACGTCAAGCTCCAACACACAGGTTTCAATAGTTAGGTGGGTTGAAAGAAAGAAATAGAACAAAAATTATTCTATGCAAGGTTGCTGACCTCCATGACTTGAACCGAAAATACCGAGTGAATTTCATTAATGTATGTATGCATTGAACTAATTCAACTGCATGAATGTATAGATGTTAATCAACTGATTATAATATCATTCAATACAATTCAATGGAAGTTTCCATACAGAAATGAGCTATCTGTCCCAAACTGCCTCAGAGGAAACGTGTCCTCAATATTTACTTCACACTTAAGAACAGTGTAATTGCTCACAAATTCACAGTAATAAACACTAATTTGACTGAACGCCCATTTCCGCCTCAGAGTTCCTCCAGTAAAACAGCTGTTTGCAGTTTAAAAACAAACCAAATCTTAGTACATTTCAAAGATTTAAAGTTGTGCACTGATCTACATACTATATACATGACAGAAGTGATTATATGGAGATAACCAAACCTCATCAAGTTTCCCCAAAACATTTTAGATGACCTAACAAACTGAGAAGACCCGTCATTTTGGGATCATGATCTTACCCTGCCTTTTGATGGGGGCAGGTTCTGCCGGTCTCTGGGACGACACCCCGTCATTCTTGGGGTTCAGAATCACATATTTGGTCTTCAAGGTCTCCAGCTGGTAGCCGAAGCTCTTGCTAGCTGGCTCAAATTCAATCTTCTGCAGTAGGACCTTCTTGGCGGAAGAGGCTAGCAGCTTGTTCAGGTCGCCTTCATCGCCTGAGTCTTTTCGCCCTGGCTTCAGGGCCTCCTTGAGCTTGTCCACTATGGGCATTGTGCATCACTGAAAGCAATAAATCATCAACTGTCAGTCCTTGTAAACCAATAGGCAATTTCATTGAGAGAATAAAAACAACTTTAAAGACAAATACCCCTAGCGCACTTAATGACCGGTTTGAGTCCAGAGGAAATGAGCCTATTTTGGAGGAATGGTGGAAAAGTTAACCGCAAGCTGAAATGGAGTTCATTTTGCCCGTTTTGCCATTCCATTTTTAGAAATGTGAACAGCATGCTTTAGATAAGCTGATGCAAGAGAAGCGCCTGAAAGCTAGATGTACTAGGAGATTTTAGGGCTTGGCAGCTAGCCCAATACTTGTGTAACGAGGCAGCTAACAAGCAGAGTTCACCTGTGTGTCTATAGGCAAGTAAGCAGAGGCTGTTTCAATCACTCTTGTCAAGCACACTCAGCTTAGATTCTGATCTAAACTGGTCGAAAACCACAAGGAAAGCTAGACGAGAAAGTACACAGATCCGAAGATGAACCAGAGATGCACCTGGGGATTAAAAACGTTAATAAATATAAAAAATTATTGAAATAACGTGACAATGTCGATTGTCAATCTTCTCTAGAAGGGTCCAGGCAATGGCCTAGAATTAAGGCATATAAATCTCACAGCTATAAATGTAATGTATTCTGACAGCAATTTCAGGCACTTAAAAAGCAAATAAATAGACAGACAAGAATGTGTAGAACTTGGTCCAAAATTGTATTAAACCATAAAATTAAACAAAAAGACACAACTGGCAAATGAAAAACAGAGCTTATATTATATTGAGAGAGAAAGGTTATAATTTCTAAAAACATAATAATTATATATATAGCTCATCCGCACTCGTTGTAAACCTGTCTCGGTCTCTCTCCGGGGGGAGGGGATTATCGCCGTTAACGCCAAGATTCCATGCGATTAACGGCGTTTAAAAAAATGTATCTATGCCCACCTCTAATATATAAATATATGTGTGTGTGTGTGTGTGTGTGTGTGTGTGTGTGTGTGTGTGTGTGTGTGTGTGTGTGTGTATATTAGGGCTGCAACTAACGATTATTTTGATTATCGATTAGTTGGGCGATTATTTTTTTGATTAATCGATTAATCGGATAAAAACTAAACTTTTTTTCCAAACTGCCAGCGGGAGTTTTACATCATAACCCTATGGAGTGAACCGCTATTTTTTTCTTTTTCTTCAAAAAGTCCCGAGTGCTTTTTTTTAAACGCCACTGCCTTTTTCTGCAGCTCAGAGCGTCTTTTCAAGTTGAAAAA
>JBBPCW010000027.1:756225-769172 GCA_037974425.1 Phenacogrammus interruptus | reverse complement strand
GTATACACCTAATTGCTACTTTAGTTTTGGTAATAACTGTTTCCGTAATCACCATCTCCCACAATAACATGCAAAATGGACAACAACACAACAAAATTCAAAACACAAACAGTAGCAAAGTGGTGCACCGCAAACAATCCGGTACACAGGATCTATGGGCGGCCAGGATTCAACTTAGAGAAGGAATATCTTTTCTCATCAACACCACATTGTCTTTTCCCCAGCTTCTCTGTGCATCATGTGCAGACTCAGAATGCACCACATTCCTATATTCTGTTGGTTTCTAACAGGGCATGCATAGTTAACAGAAACACAGGAAATTGTCCTTTCATTCCCTACAATACGATACATCTAGTCATACTGGCCTTAGGCACAAGATGTTTGGTAAGATGAGCCACTTTTGGTTCCTAAAGAACCTTTCCATGGGTATTGTTATTAAAGAATGACATGTGTGAGTATAAAGACCCTTTATTTTTGCAAAGGCTTTTCTTGAAGCATCTATGCCAGGAATTAGTTAGCAACTTTTATTTTTAAGCCTGTACTGCACTGTACTCCGCTTAAACTGTGCACATTATGCTAATTCACTGCACTGGATCCCACCATCCTTCTACCCACGCATTAATTCTGCCAAGGCTTTAATTCTGTCCCAATATTCTGCCGTTGCTAATGAGCACTTGCTGCAGTGCTGTCAGTTATATGGCAAAACAGGCGCTATCAAATTACCATTCTCAAAATGAAGCCATGATAAAATCATAACGGCTGCTCTCTACAGTGTTGTAATCATTTAGCACATTACTAAAAAAAACACTTGAATCTTTTGAGATTATGTTGGCCATTTTTTCAAACAATCTCTTTTTGCTGGCATAATTCTAACAGCGATACTTCACACAAATGCATCTCCATAAATCACGATTTCTGTGAAAGCATTTAAATGGGAATCAAAGTGTGTGCATTATTGTTGTCGTGACTCAGGTTGTGCCTCCCAGATTAGAAAATTGTGGCTGACTTACTGACTCCCACGTGACCAAGGGGGCCGTGTGTTTGAACATAATATCCTGATATTGAGCCACTTATTCCTTATGAACTGTATCAAAACCCAAAGGTTCAGTGTCACCAGCTCACAGACAGTGGCAGAAAGAACATCCTGTTCTGGCAGCTCCTCAGGGAGAGGGACACTTACAAAAGATATTTTGGTTTTTTGTTCAGACTAAATTTTTAAAAACAGTAAACAGCTCAGATTCAAGGCAACACAGTTTCTCAAATTTAATGATACATACACCATATGGACAAAATAGCCGGACCATTACATTGGTATGGACTATAATGGCATTGCATTCAAATACAGAGACTTTAATATGGAGTTGATCCCCCACTTTGCAGCTTTAACAGCTTCCACTGTTATTGAAAAGCATTCCCCAAGATTTTGGAGTGTTTCTGTGGGAATGTGTGTCCATTCATTCTGTCAGGCACTAATGTTGGATCTTGCTTTGTGCACTGGGGCACAGTCATGCTGGAATAAAAAAGGTTCTTCCCCAAACTGTGTCCAAAAATTTGGAAGCGTGTCGTTGTCCAAAATGTCTTGTATACTAAAGTATTAAAGATTACCCTTCACTGGATGAAAAGAGTCTCTGTAAAAACTGGGATGTCCCAATACTTTTGTCCATATTCTGTATGTGCTCTTGTCCTTGAAAGGTCCGGCAATGACACTGAAAACAAATCTTTTCCAAAGTACATTTATTTTCATAAACCAAACAATGCTTTCACGGTTTCATCATATTTATCCATAGTCCGATTTTATTGCTTTTTAAAAAACATTTTATTATTAAAATGTTGATATATTTTTTTCATATCTAATAGCATCATACATTTTGAAAGATGCCATGGCCAATGTACATAAGCAATCCACTTTATATGGTACACTTCCATCTATATTTATTGTATATTTTATCAGCTCCACTTACCCTATAGGTGCACGTTATAGTTTTCAGATGACAGTCCATCTGTTTTTCTGCATCATTTGTTATGCCCTTTATTTATTCATCCATGGTTCTGGACCGCCACAGGACCACCTGTGAAGGTATTATTTGGTTGATGGATCAGTCTCAGCACAGCAGTGACACTAATATGGTGCTGGCATGATGGATCACACAGCATTGTTGCTGGAGTGTGTGTCTGCCTTATCAGACATATCCAACCAGTTGGTTTACCTTGCCCCTTAGAAAGTTCTTGTTGCAATAATGATGATCCAAGGCTGCGCAGTTTGTGTTAGTCATTCTCTAGTCCTTCGTAGGTGCTTAGTTTCTGGACACAGGTCACTGCACAATGTTTTTGGTTGTTGGTCTATTCTCAGCCCAGCAGTGACACTGATGTTTAAAAAAAACTCCAGCAGGACTAATGGGTGCAATCCACTATGTGCAACGGTTTGAGTCGAATTCTCTTTATATACCACATTTGTCTCCAGCATTAACAACTTCTGAAAATGTATCCATTGCTTATAACATTCGATTACATTTACTCTGAAAACAGAAATGTTTACATTTTCAGTTGCTTTAAAACTATGTTAGGAAAAAGAATTCTCAAAAAAACCTGCCACAATAATTGGAAACCCTAGAAATGATTCAAAATGACTCTTTCCACTGTAGGAAATAGTTCAGTTACAGGCCAAGTGTACTCTTTTCACACATAAAACCCAGGGCATTATTGGGGCACTTTACCAATAATGTTTGGGTATTACACTATTCAACCATGGGGCTCTTAAACGGTATTTAACAGAAATGTGTGTGTGCATAATCCTCAGCATGAACAGCCAACAGCTGCCTTTTTCCGAAATCATGTGCAAAAACACACAATTTTTTTTCCTCTCACACAAACTGAGAATGACACAAATATTTATGGTGGGTTGCTTTTGAGCAGACACACCTTTGCACAAAAATTAGGTAGATTTATGTTGTTTCTCTCCAGAACAAAATGCACACATTTCAAATGGTTCCCAGAGAGATTCTGCCTTTCTGATTTTAACATAAACTTTGCAGTGCATTTTGAACAACTGGAACTGTAACAGACCTTCCTCAAATGATTGTATTTAACACACCTCACACACATTTTACATTTACATTACATTTATTTTCTTACCTGAAAAACAGCTTAAATCCATGTCAAGTATTTAACTAAGATACTGCAGTCAGAGCATCTATACAACAACTGTCACATAATAACTAGCCAACACCTAACTCAACAATACATAAGCCATAGAGAAGAACAACGCAAGTCATAGAGAAGTGGGAAGTCAAGGGAATTTTCTTTTTAGAAATAAGTAAGTAGTAGGAAAGAGACACCATTTCATTCACACACAGTGAATGAAATGAGAGGTTGGTAAATTGCAGGGCTTGGTGATGTGATAAGGTTCGGAGAAGACAGTTCTAAATAGAGAGGTGCCAGTGATTGGAACATATTTGAGAAAAATATCTAGTATTTGCACAAGAGTTGACCTCTTTTGTAACGCTCAAATACTGAATATGCTTATTTGCTTGGACAGCATCTCTTCACTCAGTGAAACCCTGAATACAGGATCCCTCAATCATGTGTCACTGTTAATGATTCTGGATGCCTCTGGATTTGTTGCTCTGGCTGGAATGACTCATCTGTCCAACAAAATCTCAAACTGACAAGACCTTTGTTTGCATTTTTCTCTTTTGCTGAGTTAATTGGGTTATTTTAGGTCAGCTTTAAGTGACGTAAAGCCCTGCAGTCAACTGTGTTGGGGGTTGAATACTTTTATGTTAATTGAATTACAAATGAAATATAGGATTTTCTAACAGTGCTTATTGTCATTCTAAATTAACGTAATATTAATCATTAAATAACGTTTCAGTGAAATGCCTTGAGTATACTGCGACAAGCTGATAGAAACAAATGCTAGCTAGGAAAGTAAGAAGCACATTTTGTACATCGCTGTGTACAAGGGCTGTAATAGTTGCAAGAGCTTTTAAGATAAATAAATATCATGACCCCTGGGTTGTATTTATCTGCAAAACAATTCAGTTTTTCTGTCGGAGGCAGCTGGGGACAGCACCGTTTTTCCATTTTTATAGCTGTCCTGAGCCAGTTCTCTCCCCAGAGAATTCTGAAACCAAGTGACAGTTATTTGTACTAATGAGAACTGCATGCGTCATCATTCACACTCCAGCTATGCAGAACAGTGGTAACTGAGGACTGTTTGTCTGCCTTATGGGCAATAGAGCTCATAGTTTGGAAGCTTGCTCCTTGCCTTCATCGGCCTAGCCAGCCGGCCACTGACCCACATGAATCACCCTGAATGTTAATGTTCTTTTTTTTGCGCACGGATGCGCCTTTCCCACTGACCCAGTTTTGATTTTGCGAAGACACGCAAAATAATTGGATTTGTATCATTCAGAAGTTTTTGCAGTCTGAAGCTGCAAGCCATAAGCACACTGTAGTGGTGCTTGGGGAAACTTGAAAGGTTTGCTATTGACTTCTCTTCAAGTTTGGAAGAAATCTGCTGTGAGGCCTTGGTGGTTCATCTCTTATTCAGATTAATAGTAGAGAGGAATCCAAGCATACGGGCATAACTTTAAGCTCACTTCCATTTTTCACTGGAGAAGTGAGTGGCAGTGTGCTGCTTATGGAAAAATAAATTCTTATATTTAGTGATGCTCCGATTGATCGGCCAACGATCATGATCAGCTGATATTGGCTAAAAATAGCTTGATCTGCGAACTCCAAAAGCGACGATCAAAAAAGCCGATCACATATGAAACTGAAACTAAATCAGCCGAAGCCATGAACATCCCCAACCAGCAGACTGTGAGTGATGCACACGGCAGGGATAGTAGGCTACGAGGTGGAAAGACATCACGTTCAGAATTATGGAATTCATGGGGATGAAATCAGAGGGGTTTTATTTCTTGGTTTGTGACTGTTTGCCACAAAACGAAGTCAATTGGCACCAGACAAGGCTTAAAGAAGCAACGTTAGAGTTTGTTAGCATTAATACTAGTGTTAATGCTAACGTTAATGCTAACGTTAATGTTAACGCTAGCGCTAATGCTAACGTTCAGATTTTAGATACAGAAAAGTGAAAAAAAGTGAGTAGAGTTGCACCATCATCACTGTGATCGGCAGTGATCGGCAACCAGGAGATCATGATCTTGGTGATCGGTAATCGGTGATCGGCCCCAAAAATGCTGATCGGAGCATCTCTACTTATATTATAAATGAATAGTCTGTCAGCTGATTATGTATAAACTGCACTTTAACAAATCTGCCGCATCCATTTCCTCCAAACAGCAACCCAATTCTTTTCCTTTAATAAACATTTAACACCAAAATCTGATACAGGCCTTGTAGATCTTTGTGGACTGCCTTTGTGGACTCCAGCAGGCTAGATTACAAATGGTTTGAGGCGATAAAAGTATGCATTAAGATTAAGGAAACAAGCTATGACAAACTTGAACCAAATGAAAGCAGCGTCACAGCAAAGCTACGGTTTTGGTTTGACTAACAGTGTGGGATGCTCTGCTGTTGAGTGTCATAATTCCATTTTACTTGATTCCAAGATTGTAGGATCAACAGATCTCTGCAGAATTCAGAGTAGCTAAATCATAATCAGTGTCTTCTTCAGACTCTCCATCCCTCTCTCATTAGTGTTAAGGAAATATAGCGAACCATTTCAACTTCAATGAAGTACTCCAAGTGTCCTCTGTAGTTAATACATGTTCCATATGATCCAATACCCCTTTCTTTTCCCTCTGTTCTTTCATGGAAATGATATCTTTCACCTTTTGCTCCTGCACCGTTGGACACTGTCAGAAACAGTATGGTTCCCGGTTTCTCATGTTCTTCCTGTCTAGCACTGATGACCTTTGCCTGTGGCTTTTTCAGAGAACGGAACCCTCTTTAATGGGAGCATGTGTGAAAGCAGGCCTAGGAGTTCAGTGGACTTTCACTGTCCCTGATTTAATAGCAGAGTTGAGGAATCTATGCCTGCTGACCGCTGAAACTGGAGCATGTTTCCTTTCAAGTGCAACAAACCCAGCTTAGTTGTTTTGCAACACTAACAAGTGTTGCAGGTCAGTCTGACCACAGTGAGGTCAGACTAAACTTCTGTATGGAAGGAGGTCATCTTGCTGTATGGAGTCCCCTGATACAAAAGCCTAGAATCAAAAGCTGTGATGTGTGTAATGTTTTGTTTCCTTTTTTTTCTTTCCTCATTCCTTCTCCAAGAGTGACTCAGCCTTCACAAAACAAAGCATGATGTGCCTTCTGGTCCTTTCTGTCCCCTACCCTCCTTTGCATTATCCCGCTCCCTTCTGCTCCCTCCCTTCCCATCTGCCACCTTGGAGATCCCATGAAGCGGGGAGGAGGGAACATTCAAAAGACAGAGCGGAACTCAAACTTTGTTGCCCGCAGGCCTGAAGGAACCGGTGCATTGTCAAAGTCTGTAACCCAAATATCAGTGTCTGACTTCTGGAGATGATGTGTCAATCAGGTACATTTGCTCTGCACAGGGTCATGTGTTGCGCAGACACGTTACCTCCCACACGTCCAGCCACTGTCTCTGGTGTCCACAGAGCAGCAAGACATTCATACTCTTTGGATTCTGCTGCTAAAATGATCTCATCTTGCCAGGGAGCAACTGTCACTTATAGGTGCACCATTTGACTTGATTCATTTTTCCCCTCTTCCTTTTTTGTCTCGAGTCATATTCTATTATCCTAATGTTAAAGTACACTCGTTATATATCTAGATTCAGTGAGCAGTGGGTTGGTTGAAGAGCACCAGGATATGTCTAGATGTCTAGTATCAAAAAATTCCATTACTGTGCACACTCAGAAATGATGCCAGGTGGTTTTAGGTTCCTTAAAAAACTTTTCAGTAAAATGTTACTACAGTACCCCGTTTTGGACCTTTTCCTCTTCCCTTTAATAGAAAATATATCGAACGAAGCCTTTTTGTGTTCATTATTATTATATATGTTGGAATGCCCACTTTTCCTCAACCTTTTCATTATACTGTTGCAAAATTTCATGCTGACTGGATCAATAAAAATGTCCAAAAAAACCCGAAACTTTTTCCTTCTACTGGGAAGTTACTTTTATATGAGACACAATGCAAAATATGAGAGAACTGTTTTCTGGTTGAATGTTTTAGAATTAAAATAAAAGAAAGATCAAATTTGCTTGAAGGTGACAGCTTAAATCTCATCAGTCTACAGTGACATGAGGAGCACTGACTGAAGTAAAATGTGTCTGACAGGGGTTGAGCTAAGAGGTCCATGCTCACTGGTGGCATTAACACGATGAGACAGTTTAATGTACATTGCTGGTCTAATATTTGGGTGCACTGGCTCATTTTCCTGACAGTGCAATGCAAACATGAAACAGGACTTTTTTTTAACTTGTAGTGTAGTGTAGTGACTTCTTTCGCATGGTGCCAATAGCAGTATTATACATTCATTTAGTTCTTTCCTAGTGAGAACATATTATTCAGCCACAGTTATTTATTATTCATAGCATTCACTTGCTCAGGTTTTGTGCATAGTTGATATTCTCACAGAAATTGTCATAATGTAGTTTCTGGGCTGGCCTGTCTTTCATCACTCTCAACTGATCTTACAGTTGATATAAACAATATTAAGGGTCAGAGTCCCACAAAAAGAAGTAAAGCTAAAAAGAAAGAAAAAAAGTAGATCATTCTGTGAAGTGTGCCTTTGATTTATCATGTCAGAGTTGTTCTGATTTTCACAGATTGCCCTAGTTTCTGTGGAGAAAGAGGCGTATGTTTTTGCAAGGTTATTCCAGCACACCAGACATGAGTCTTCCCGAAGGCTGCAAGAGTTTCAAAACTCTTAATCAGATAAACTCTGATTAAAAAAAAAAAATGTTAGTCAACATATAAGCCTGACTTGCTGCGAGTTGAAGCTTTAAGAAACCTTTTGGCGGGATGCTTAGCATAAATTACCATGTGATTATTATTTTCAAGGGAATTGACCCTTCACTCTCCGAAACCTAGAGCTGTGATGATTCATTATGCTTCTCTTAGTATTTTAAAAACTCATTAAATTGCCCGCATCATTCAATCCCATGCCAGCAGCTCCTGTGCACTACTCTGAGGATATTACTCCGTTGAGTGGAAATAAATGACAAACCTCAGAGCTATTGTTACGTTAATAAAACCTAGCCCATTCGATCTTAGAAACTGAATATTAAATTGATTAGTGGTTATATTTGTCCACCAGCTTTACTGTCAAAGCCCCTTCACACTGCAGACATCTGAATGTCTTGCTTTAATAAAAGTTTGTAGGTTTTAATATGTTGTCCTTTCTGTCATTGTTCATTTTTTTAAACAAAGCTGCAGTGCCATAAAAAATATTGTTTTGATTATGCCAAGAGATGGAGTCTGTCTTCTTAGACATGTCCTGTCTTTTTGGATCTGAATGCACCACCTTGTTTTCTTAGTCTTTCTTTTGTTAGGCAAAAGTAGCAGGGTGCTACTTGACATGCACTTACTGGTTCACTGTCCATAAAAGCTGAAATGGAGTACATTTTTTTTTCATAGGCATATCCGCTGAGAGGAACTGTTTGTTGCCATGGCGCCTGTTTTTTATTCTGAATTGTTTGCCAGATGAAAGCGAAGAGAGAGAATTGCTAAATAGCTGCTAGTGCACTGTCTTTTAGTGCTTTTGTTTGTTTCTGTGGCTGCCAGTATAAATTAAGTCTCTGCAGTGCTGCGGTACTTTAGTGAACTGATCTGATTTCATGCCTTTTGACCACTGTTCTGCAACCTGAGCCATAAGTCACATAAGAACTAAATATGTGCACCTACATAAATGTAATGTAATTCAACAGAATGCCATATCGATTGAAATACAGGCAGCACTGTGTCATGTCTTAACTGTATTTGTATCTCATCACGAAACATCAGAGTCGTCTTAGTTATTCCATAGGGGTTTGTGTTTCATATCAGTAGAAGGATTGACTCATTTGTGTTTGTTTTTACAAGACAGAGTATACCCACTGCAGTGGGGAGTACTTTCAGACAATTTGTGCGAAGTAGTCTCATATCTAAACATAATCACGTCTGCCGATCTGCTTCCCTCTGGAGCAATCTACCTTTTAAAACATGAAGGTACATTCTCTCAAATTGTAAGGATGTCACACTTACACTGTAGTCTGTAGTGGTTGTTAATGCACGCTTTGTAAAAAATAACCTTACGATAACATTCTGATTATTATTTTTATTACTTTTCTCTGCAAGATGTGATATATTTTCCTGTCTGAACTTTACCCTCTAAATGTTCTACCTAATGACACACAAAGCTTTTGTCTAACCTCTTCTTTTTTAGGTTGTATCATGCAGTACTGATTAGACAATGAAGCTGAGAGCTTAGCATCCTCAGTGAACCAACTAGTCTCATGCAATTAAAAGCACAATGATGAAACACAAGAGCGGCACTCTTTAATGTTAAACAAATGAAATTGCTTGTTCAACCAATTGCCCTAACCCCTATTTCCAATAAAGCATCCTCATCATTGATCATAGCAAGCTTCAAGCTTCACGTAAGGTCATCTAATTTACTGAGCGAGCTCAGACTTCACAGAGGCCTCATGAAAAGAAAAGCCAGGCTCTTGAAGAAAAGCTGACAATTTGCTTTCTGTGAAAAATAGGTTCATTTGTGGCAGTACTTGATTAAGTTTTCCCTTTGAAAGCCTAGAAGTCTTTAAAGTCTTTTTGGATCTGATGGGCATATTCCATTCATTCCCCTGGAGCCCAAAGGTCTTTTATGCCTGCTTTGAATTTGATTTGCCTTAACTGTGCATTCACCTGATTAATGCACACACCCCTCAAGTTCCCACAGACATTTGAATAAAACGCCATAAATCAAACATCAGGTTTGGGATTTTATGCTTGCTCTATTGAATGGCAAACAGGGTTTTTAATGCTTTTTAGCGCTGGTTGCTCATATGGCCCAATAGTTGTCATAAGTATGTTTTTAATCCTGCAAAAGTCAGCAAATCTACAATCAACATCGCAGATAAGCGAGGTAGCATAGCACATGCTGATGTAAGGCTTAGCCTTTTGGTTCCACTGTATGCCACTGGAATAACAATCAGCCTAGGGTATACATTCTGCTTCCAATTCAAATTAGCCTACTGTGCCACAGTGTACATACAGCAGATTTAGCAAGACCAACACTCCATGAATATCTATGACGTGCTGGCAGTGAGTTTTGAGTGTTCTATGGGTTTAGGATGGACCAACCAAAAGAACCAGTGGAATTTTAAAAAGTCAAAAATGTCTTTACTTACAAAAAATCAGCAGCAGATCAATCATAATCGAAACAACAAGTTAACTCAAACCAACCACTGCCACATGTCAAACACACCAACCTCAAGACAACACTAACACATGTGCTGCAGCTGCCAAACCAAAAATCTACATTTAGTGAATACAATAAACAATAAAGCAAAACTCAAATGAGTACAAGCAATACTTTAAAATGTAAATACTAAAGCAAATAAATCAACCCCCGGTTCTGAGGATCAGGGGATGGTCGGGTCCAGTGTTGATCAGCAACAATCAAGGTACTGGGGAAGCTGTTTTCCCAACACCGGCAGACCACAACACACGGGGTGACTCAACAAAAGAAAAGAAAAGAAATCAAATGAAATATGTGCACTTACACACAAATGACTCAGCTGTCAATACATTCAGGTAATTAATCAAAAATGTAATTAAACAGAATTAACTGCTTATAATTAACTATATTAAAATAATTATGCATCACCAATGTACGGCGGCATCCGTCACAGGGTTTTTGGAAGAACAGTAGCATGAAGACAGGGAAGGCGTGCACATGAATGTTCTGTTTCACACTGCGGCATACATTTGCAAGTGGGCTGTTGACTTTGAGGTCAGTGTACATGGACATTTTGCGGGTTGAATTTTTGTAAAAGTGCTGTGGATGTAGAAAGTCCAGGTTGCTGAATCAGGGTGTTCTATCATAAGTGTGATGCATGCTGTGGTTTAAAGGTGACTTCTGCTCGTCTAGATTACACCATCACTTACATATTCCCAAAATATATGATAGTGTGTGTAGTCTATGTAATGAAAAATATGTATGCGCTGATAATCGCTCTATTTTGTGTAGAATATTGTGATCAATCTTTGTCTTATTTCCTATTTTATGTTTTGAAAAGCAGCTAACTTTGTTATAGTGTTTATTCGTGGTTGCATGTTGAATTATGTATAGATGTATCATGTAAAGTTATACAATGTTTGTTGCAGTTCGCTGAAACCGATGAAGGTTTCAGTTTAAAAGCCATGTAAAACATTCATTTGAAAAAGTTACCTTATCTATTATTTATTTGAGTAATCACCTTATAAATCTTGAAATGTACTGATGCATTAGAATGTGTTTGTATTTTTCCATAGGGCTCTTTTAAAATTAATTGTGTTACATCCTGAAAATGCCATTAAAACATACACATCTTTGATTTTGTCACATTTATTAATAAAAAATGTTTGAAATCAGGCAATAGTGAGCTCAACATGGGCATGCAACTCATATCTTTTAGTTGTACACATAGGAGAAAATACATTTGTCCTGCACTGGATACCTTGTAAGTTTGTTCTGAGTACACTAAAATAAATCAGTGCACTATGGTGAAATGTAGAACATCTGTGTAATGCCACTGAATGGTTTTATAGCCATCATTAAAGAGAAAAAATGTACAAAGAGACCAATAAAGGTTTTGAAATGCTAGGTCGATGGCTCTTGCTTTACCATCTCATGGATAGTCCCAGAGATATAAGCCTGTTCGTATCTTGTCATGACCTGTTGACTTCTGTGGTTGAATGTTACGCTCCATCTCAATAGTGAGTAAATATTGGCTTGATGCAGATAGTGAGCTCATGCTGGTGACTGGGTAGAGTGCTGTCTTTGATTTGGGTCAGGGTTGATGACAGTGTGGAGAAAGGCCACATCTGGTCTGCAGCTCACTGTAATACCTGGCTATGTCATAACGGCTTTGTTTACTTCTCTTCACTGATCCTTCTGTGTGGTCCATCACCATGGAGCCCCCAGATAGCTCTTTTGTTATCTAATTTATTGACAAAGAAAACGCAGAGCAAAAGTCAATCACACACTAATGTTCCTTTGCATATTGTGGCCTTCAGAACAAGATCTGTAGAATATTCACCAAAAATGGCAACTTGACAGAAGAACATTTTTTAATAGGTTATTATAAAAATATTTTCTAAATTTTAAATTAAAAAAACATTTCCATTTTTCCATTCATCGTGAAATGTTCATAATAAGAAATTTACTATGGCATGTAAATCTCCTTTTAGTCCTGTTTTTATGTGATTCATGTTTTGTTTGCTTGGATGCAATGGCTTCTGACAGTTGAACTGTTGAAATTATTTTTCCATTAGGTGAAGTTTTGGGTGAAAAAAAGGAATTCAAAACAATTATTCATGTATTCATTAATGACACGCTCCAGATGAAGAATCTGTCAGCACTAGATGTTGGAATGACAGTTATACAGATCATACAAATGCATTAGCACATGCCAGCTTAATAGAGCATAATGGGGCCTTCAGAGTTGAAGCCTTCATGTTTTGTTTTAGCAATGTAGGATGACTGTCACTGTAATTTGCAAACATTGAATAATATTTATATGATTTGTTTGTGTAAATGTGTGTGCTTGCATTTCATTTTCCCACTACCAAATGGGATCTCTAAGAGCTGTACATTTTTTGTGATGGTTTTATACTTTGCCCTCCAGAAACATTGGAACCCCTGGTAGACATGAGCAAAGCAAACTGTAATTACCATTCTTTATTACTAGTCCTTATGATTCAAAATTTTAACAAATCTTTAGTTTGAAGAACAAAGAAAGAAAGAAAGAAAGAAAGAAAGAAAG